>VZTZ01026495.1:235568-316136 GCA_013400955.1 Drymodes brunneopygia | reverse complement strand
TTTTTTTTTTCTCCCCTACCCAAGGCAGGTTTGAAATTGAAGCACAGGCTACGAATTAAGGACAGGAACTGGCCGTGTTGCTTTTATGTATCACTCAGTGTCACTAGCATGTTACGGTTGGGGAATCCAATTTCCCCCTTGTTTGGGTATCCATTAAATCAGGTTAGGGTTGATTTTTAATAGTGTGTAACAAAATTGGAACTTAGGTATGAAATCAGATTTATAGACCTGTGTCTGTACAACACTTTCGTTTTAAGAGCTCTTTTTTCCTCCCCCCATCTTCATCGTGTATACTACGAGTACCTTCACCAGCTAGGTGCAGTGCTGACTTTTCCCCTGCCATCATACACACTACTTTTGGTTTGTAGGAGGTTATTTGTATCGGGTTCTTCTGAAATGTTGAGCTTACTTTTTCCTCTGTGCAACACAGCATCTATCTACCTACCTACCTATCTTCCTATCTATCTTTACTTTCTAGAGTTATTAATGAGTTTGTTATTCATTGATGGTGTAGAAAATCTGTCATTATGGAATTACTTGAAAGATTGTAACGAACCAGATTTTAAGGGCAGATCTGTGGATGTTGTTTATGTACAGGAAATACAACTTAAGAGTTTTGGCAGTATGTAACCTGCAGAAGAAAGAAGGGAATGAAAATGCACTTTATTTTGCTGGTTAGCGTATCAGTATGAGTCTGGGAGTATTACATGAAAAAAATCCTGACAGAAGAGAAGATGAAAGGAGTGAGCCTTGTTTTTCTGGCTAAAACAACAATTTCAATCCAACGAAGGAATGGAAAAGCTAGTACGAGTTTACAGGAATGAAACTACTGTTAGAAATAAACTGGAACACAAGTTAGAAATAAAGTGCTCAAAATGGGAATAATTTTTTTAAAATATAAGCTGATTGAATCACTCTATGGATGTTGTCTGTTTCTAAATCAAAAGCAAGTAAACAATAAAGCAGTCTTGGAGCCTTTTGAGCTTAGGTGACTGGTTTGAATTCGAATTATGATGACAGAGGACATAAGTTATTACCCTCTGCAGGCAGTTTTGGTCTTATTCCAGGTCTTAGCAAATGTATCCAGGTGATAAAGCTACTGCCCTAAATGACACTCCTGTTAAGCTGCCTCAGCCGAGAATCCGGCAATGGCATTTCTTGCCAGCTCTACCCCTCTAGTAATTACCCCTAGCAGCAGTAGTCTTTGGCAGAATTGGGGTGAGGAATATTAACGTCATTTTATGCAGAAACAAGCAAGATGCCCTATTGTGGGTAAATCTTCTGTCTCTCACTATATACTTGTGTCTTAGATTCATTTTATTTTTATCTGTGTGAGTTTTAGGGTGTCTCTGATAAATGACTCCATTAACAGATTCCAACACCATTAACTCCTTTCAAAATACAGTGAATGTAGTGAATTGAATGCATTTTATAACACATCTCGTGAGCCTCAGACCAAGGTGGTTATGTGAGTACCTCAGGCTTTTTGGATGTAGATCTTTGTGTTCTGGTTTTATTTCATCTTCAAAGACTCTATTGGAAAAGTTAAATGTGGCAGGGTATTGCAGCAGAGAGCTTTCCAATCCTTGTCTGTCTGGTCTAGGTGATAGTGATACCACTGACACGTCCTCAAAATTCAGATAATTGCAGAGCTGAATTCCTTTGGATATTAAACTGGATATATTCTTTAAATATATTTTGTTAAAATATTTTTTTAAAAACTCCTTTTTGCATCCAATATAGGACAGATAAGGATGTGTAATTCAATAAGTTTTTTGAATTTAAACCATTGATTGACAGGAGATAATCAGAAATTTTTAATACACAAAATTATCTGGGTAGATATTGTAGCAAGCTCAGAAATATATATTCTGCTTATGTATATCTTCATGTTGTCAATCTATGTATTTTTAATAAATGTGCATTTTCTAGAGAGCCTTCTACTGCACTCTGTCTTCCTGGGTAGTACTGCTGCCTAGGCATGCAGCTTCATGTGCTGGGTAGTGTGAAAGATGTTTGCTAGAAAGGTGAATGTATAGTTTTATGATACCATCTTTTAAAATATTGGCCAAAATCACCATATTTTTGAGCTACGTCTAGTCAAGAGTGTAATTCAAAAACTTCCTATCTGTTATTTTCCTTTCTGTTTCTAGAAGTTGGAGGACCTCCCAGAAATGTCATTGGAAGAACCCTGTCAGGTTCTATCTTACTTGGTTTCACTGATGCTTTTATATCAATAATTTAATTTATTACTTCTTTTAATAACTGAGCACTAACACATGAGACAATTCAGTTGTGACAGAATTGCATGTTTATATTTAAAAATAGCTTGAGGAAGCTGTGAGTAAAGTTATTTTTACTCAATACAGACAGTATTGTGTAAGGGGCTTGTCATGTGGTAAGGAACAGGAATTTTTGAATGGCTTTTCCTGCTTAACAGAATCACTTAGCAGTTAAACTCTCTGTTTCTCATTGGTTTTGTAACTGCTTTTTAAAGTTTAAACAAAAAAGTTCAGAAAGCTTGGAATAGTTTTGTTAGTTACCAGCACTCCTATTAGGATGAGAGAGTAACTTACTTCAAACAGCTTGTCTACACGCACAAAGCACAAGTCCGTTCCTAAAGGCTGTGCAGTCTTTAATGTTCCCTGGAATTTTTATTTTAAATTTTTGTTACAAAGGGTAGGAGGAACCTATAGTGGCCTTATGGAGTAGCCTGTGTGCTTCCACTAACCCAGTGGCACCAGTTGTGCATAAGGTTCAGTGAGACAGATCACAGAATAAGCTGATGATCCCATAAGGCTCATCGAGTCCAGCTCCTGGCCCTGCACAACACCATCCCCAAGTCTCACCATGTGCCTGAGAGCACTGTCCAAACTTTGGGTGGAGAGTAATGAAGGCAAGAGGAATACTTCGCATCCTTTGCAGGACCTGTGGTATTGCTGATCTAGCACTGAACTGAGACTTGCTTGTTGGCCAGCACTGGCATACAGTGAGGTGAATCTTGAGAGGAAAGAAACATATATTATTGCAGGATGAGTTTACAGAAGATGTGTGTTTCCCTCAAGTACATTTGTAGTGTGTTGAGTGAGCTGAGAGGGACTTTCTTCACCTGGGTGTTGGGCCATGCTGCTGTTCACCTTGAGAGGTATATAACCCAAATGTAAATGATTCATCATTTGATTTGATCCTGCACTACTTGTTGAAAGATCATGGGAACTCTGAATAAAGAAGGGAAATTAGGCTTTCTATTTTTAAATGACTTACAAAAACAGATACAGGATCGTCAGCTTCCAAGATGGAAGGTAATTTGCTGCCAAATCTTTTCAGCATTTCACTTAAACTATTTGGTTTTAGTGAGTATTCGTGTATCTAATTAAATACCATGTTTCCAAAAGGCGTGTTTATCTTCTCCTCTAGGCACTCCTTGACATATTTAAAAAACATATTTTTACCAACAGACTCCTCTAGGGACTCTCCCATTCCTTATAGTTAGCATATAATTATCACCCAGCAGCTGAAGGCATAGTTAAAATTTTGTGATCCCCGCAAAGAGGCCTTGCAAGGCCTCCCCAAAAGTCCGAAAAAAGCAGCGTCCTCCTGTATGGAATAGTAGCAGTTTTATGGGCTGAGATGTTCAGCGTGAGCAATACAGTGGCTATTATCAAACCAGAGAGAGGTCATTTCTTGTAGAGAAATTAGAATGTGTGGTCAAATACAGGGCCAATTTTTTTAAAAGTTATTACTAAAACAATACAGAAATTTTAAGATATCCTTCTCTGGGCTGTGGCTTACCTGATGAACCATATGTTTAGAAGATGCAGCCACTCCCATGTTCTCCTAGTTGAGGGAAAGAGAAAACTCAAACTTAGGTCATGGCTTTGAGCTATGTGGGGTATACTAAATAATTGTCTCAATTTTTAATAAAGCAAGTTAATGTTGTGTCTCAGGGGGGGTTAGGATATTATGGCAGGATAGGCTGTGGGCGTGGTTTGTAAAGCTGGGAGATGAACAGATGCAGAGCAGGACTTGGTGGTGCTGGTGAATGAGAGGCTTGCCATGACCAGAGTGACAGATTTTCTACATGGGCATGTAGAGGTAGGACAAGTGGGAATGTCTACAAACTGAAAAACAGTAGTTTGAGATTAGTTACTTTCCACTGGGAGGGTGGTATGTCAGTGGAACCAGTTGCCCAGAGAAGTTGTAGATGCCCCATCCCCGCAAGTGTTCAAGGCCAGGCTGGATGGGGCTTTGAGCAGCCTGGTTTAGTGGAAGGTGAAGGTGGAAATGTATGACTTACAAGGTCTCTTCCAATTCAAGGCATTATATGATTCTGTGAACCTTTGGTGGTTTAAGGCAAGTTATTTTAAACCAAATGGTAGCATAAAAGTTGCAGATTCTCTTACTTGGGGAAGGTGCTTGAGAGCTGTAAGTGTTGGTTTAAGAAATTGGATTTTCTGATCTAACATCTTGTGGTTCATGAAGTAGAGCACTGATTAGAAGTGAAGATGGTGTAACGAAAGCCTTTTCTGCTGTAACTGAATGACCTCTGGGTGGATGTGGCCTGGCACCCACTTTGGAAGCTTTTGGCTTCCAGAACAATTTGAATGAAAGACACTTTTCTTTTTCTCTAGTTGCAGTCTATGGTTGAAAACAAGTTGTACTTGACTACATTTGCTGAAGTACTGAGTACTGTGAGAGTATAAACTGTTGGCAGCTTTGTTTGCAGCAAGCTGGAGATTGAAGAAAGAGTTGCTGAACATTTTGAATTCTTAGTATCTGAAACTTTTCGGAGATGTTTCTATCATCCTGCAGGGTATCTTTCTTATGCCTTATGGCACTAAGAAACTTATTAAATAACACCACCTCATACAGCATATCCCACTGTGTCAGATAATGTCTGTAGACAAAACTAAAAACAGACAGAACAATCTCTAAAGTTGCAGCCTTCAGTTGCAAGTGAGTATTGGGTACCATGCTGGTGGCTTTTAAATTAATGAAGAAACACCCAGTCTTTAAACACAGTCACAAATGTTTCTGTGTTCTGTGCTTAAGCTGAATATTACTGTGCTAACTGCAAATTAATATTGGTTATTAGGGAGGAAGAGCTGAAATACCCCGTTCTTGCTTCATCATACATATAATTATGTCAGACATTGTTTTGAACTTCACACAATAATGTCCTGTGAATTGGCTAGACTTGGCAATTGGTAACTGTACTATGTTCAGTTATACTGTATAATATGATATTTTCTTTGATGCATACCCCTTGGTTTCTCATTTTACTACCTAGACTTCTTTTCCTATGGGACTAAGTTACAGTGATTATGAAAGAAAGCAGTCTTCCAAAAACAACTTGCCTTGCATTTTGGTACAATTGCTGTTAAGAAATCTTGTGTTGTAGTACATGTAGATGCAAACAGTAGAAGAGACTTGGATATTTCAGATTGATAGCTACTACTGAACTCCAGTGGTGTATGGCATATGCAGAGGAGATGGTGAGATTATATTTTAAATACATGTTTCTTTAAATGGATAGTTCCAGATATTTGGAATTTTAAATGTGTCTACTTTTTAGAAACAATGGAAATTGGTTGTGAGTCCAGATCTGTCAGCACTACGGAGGAAATTCTGCCTGGCTCAATTCTTGTTTCAGTTAGAAACTTTTCAAAACTTGGAGGCCTGTATTGTTGGAAGACTTTTACTGGTGGTGTTTAGAAAAAGATGTAAATGCAAATCCCTTAGAATTATACAGTTGAGATTGTAAACAGGTTGGTAGGTATTTTTGGTTTTGTTTTTTTGTGGTTTTTTTGTTGTTGTTTTGTTTTTTGTTTGTTGTTTTTTCAATCAAACTGGAATACAACTTTGAAATTAAACCACAGGTTTCATATCTAGAGATGAAACTAAAGTAACAGAGGAGCAGGATGTCAAAACTGCAGGCTTAACTGCCTGACTATATCAAAATGGTGAATTCTTTTAATTGATTGAATAACAGTTTTGACAGAAGACTTCTAATTTACATCATGTTGCTTCATAATTGCCATTTTCCTGTTGCATTTAGTCTGAGACCTACAGTACTGAGTTCATATGCATGATCTGATACCATGTGTGACTAGCTCTCTAGCATCTGGAGATGGTAATGCTTATCACTAATTTAGCAGTTAAAAACGGCTAAACAAGTCATAAAGGATGAGGAAAGCAGAATAGTTTTTTAGAAGTAACTCTATTCTGCTGTTGCAAAGTCTGTTAGTACTTGAGAGGAGAATTTTCCAAGTGCTGAGCTTGTTCAAAGCTTTGTGACTCCACTGAGTAGTTTTTATGTGGATACAAGCTGAGGTAATTGCTTTCTGTCTTAAAAAACAGGGATTTTTTTTAATAGTGTCATCCTGTAGATGAATGTACAAGTAATATTATCTTAAATTTGAAAGTGTCTTGGGAATTGTACTAATCACATAAAATCCTGTAAATTATAATAATGTGTCCCATAATCTTCACTAGCTTTTGCCTTTTGCCCCAGATAAGGGGATAAAAATATTTCAGCATCCTTCTTTTCTTAGAGTTAAAATGGTTTAAGTCTTGCAGTACTCTTAGGCTGAACTTGATGTGACCCAGTGTGTCTGAAGTTGCAACTTCTACTTAATTCAGAATGCTTAACACAGGGCAATTAAGAATTGCTGAAAATTTGAATTCTTCCTTCCCTTGTGTTTTTATTCTGTAACAATCTTTACAAAGGGCTGTTTTTGGAGAGCAGACTACAGTCTTTTGTTTCCGGATAAAATTGATGGCTGCAAATGAAAGAATAAAGAAGGCTCTCTATTCATGTTCCCCAGCCTTTGTTTCAGTGGGCATTGTTTCAGTTTATAAGAACTGTTTAGTACATATAGATTACTGGAAAGGCTGAAAGATTCCCAAGCACATCGGTGCAGTCTTGTTAAAAATCCTGCTGTCTCCTCAGCTGTCCACCCAGTACCTTTTTGTTTCAAAGGTACCATAAAAGACTTTTATTTCCTTTTCCACCACATTTACTTTGAAGTCACCTTTTGTGCAGTAGTTTAAATGAGTCTTACTGTTTTTCTTTCAAATTATGGAAACCTTATCAAACCTGTGATTTGAGTTGTAAAGCTGAGGAAAACTGGCTGGTTGAAATTCTAGTTATTTTTGATTTGCCATCTTTTTATCTTAAAAACTCAATAGACTGTTGGCACATAGCTACAGATGCTGGTTCCAGTTTTGTAGGTAACATAGTCCCATGGTTGTTCAACTGTTTTATTATGAAACTTTATTTGCTTTCTCTTTAGGGTCTTCATACAAGCATATTAAACTACATAAGCAATTGTAAGCAGGTCAGATATCCATGTAGAATTTAAGTCACAATAGTTTAAGTTAATCTGAAATTTGCTAATTACAAGTTCTCTTACTGAGCGCATACCTGGATAGTGCATTTACTTGTGAGTTAGTAAATTTTAATTTTTTTTTGTTTTTTCTAGTTTCAGTGTTGAGCTGCACAGTTAGGATGCTGTTGGTGTAAATGCTATGCATTGGGCTACAAATGCCTCCTTGTATTAGTGATAAAATTATTCCAGCAGGGCTTGTCATGCTGAGTTTGGCCATATTTGTCAGAGAGATTATGGTTCTGCCTGGTCCCTTTTCCCTGAGGAAACGCTTGTCCTTTGAGGTGCTCCTGTCCCACCTCTGCTTTAATGCTCTCTCCCTGAGGTTACTATGGTGAATGGGTGTAACACCATCATCTCCTCTTTCTCCCTCCCTTTTTTATTTTTTCCTGTAGGGCTTTCTTTGCAAGTGTATCCTGTCATGCTTACCTGGCCTTGAGTAGGTCTGCTTGATGGAAGCCCATCTGGGAAAGCAAACAGGAAAATCTAATTAAAGTTTTGATCAGATTTAAGTATGATGAAATCACACAGGTGCTTGTGCTGTTGAGATTGTGTGAGGGCTGTCACAGTTTCTTGAATGCATCTCAGCCCAGGCTGGAATGGGAGCTGACCTCCCTGCTGTGTGCAGTGTGAAAGGGGCTTTGTCAATGTATGGTCATGTAGCCACATGTAAGGTGGGCCACGGTCTTGTGCAGCACTAAAATGAGACAAAAACAATCCACTGAAAAGAAATCTTAGTCCTTTGCCACAGAAAATTTTTGGTTTTGTTTTTGAGTTTTTTTCCAAATAGGCAACAAACTGTCCTGGAAAATAGCTTTGCTACCAGAAGTACCTTCTGAACATGGAATACTACAGAACAAACAAGTTTCCAAATGCCGTATTGTATTTCTTAATAAAAAGGCATTTATGAAGCTCTTTTAAGAATGTGATTTGAGGGTAAACTTTTTTAATAAGTGAGAGAACAATTTCAGTGGCTCAGCTCTTCCATTGTGCACATTTAACGAACTGCTCTCCTTTTAACTTAATGTCCCTTTGAAATAGGAGATTGCATTGGAAACATTTGGCTTTATATGGTATCTGTTTGAATACTAACACAAATGTAAGTTCTGTTAAGTTACTGCAAATGTAACATTTTGTCTTAGTTTACTTGTTCTGGT
The DNA here is from genome assembly GCA_013400955.1 of Drymodes brunneopygia. Lineage (NCBI taxonomy): Eukaryota > Metazoa > Chordata > Aves > Passeriformes > Petroicidae > Drymodes > Drymodes brunneopygia. Next base: position 307,591 of record VZTZ01026495.1, on the reverse strand, counting down.
TCAGCCTCACGTAGAAATACTCTAAATAAAGCATTTTAAACCAGTGGTTGGAGTGATCCCTCTCAAGTAATCTGGCTGTGAAAAAGTTGCCAGTGGGTTTTGTGCAACATTTATTTCCAGAGGAAGGAATGTTTTTGTTCCCTTTATGATTCCCCTTCAGTCTAGATGTCTGGTTTAGTGGAAATGTTCAGTTGTCAGAAGACTCAAGATGGTGTATTATTTAGATCTTACCAGACAAGTGGGATTTGTTCCTTCCATTCCAGTTATCAGAAAGATTAACCCTTTTCCCTCGCAGTCCTAATTGCAGTTGTTCAGAAACAAAGATTCTGCTTGTACGAGACAGCAGCAAAGCGGAGTATGTGCCAACTGGAATGTTTCTCTGGTGAATGTGGGTTGCAGGTATTACATAAATTTTGTCTTCTGTTTCAGGCACCGATAAAAGCAACCTGTGAAGATATGTCATGCAAGACTGGATTTCCTGAAGATGTTCACAGTGCAGTAGTGTCAAGGAGTGTGCATGGAGGACAGCCTCTTCTCAATGGTATTGTTAGAAACCATATTTTGAACTTTCTTGTTTCTTCTAGTTGTAACCATGAGTCACTCTGGTGCATTTTCATCCTTAAATAGGGCACGAACTCTTGCAAGACAGAACATCAGATGCTCTGTGATTTTTTTCTTGATCACTGTCATAGGACTTGGAAAATCTGTTGGCATTAGTGGCAGCACATGCACCTCTGACTGTAATTTGGAAACATTGAATGTTGCAAAACTTTCCATTATTGTCCTCTGATTCTCAGCACAGCATTCACATTGATGTTCCTTACTACCATTGACGGTATGTATGCCATCAGTCTATACTTGCAGCCCATGTATGTATGAGGAGGTAAAGAAAATTTCCTTTCTGCTTTACCTCTCATACAAGAGCTGTAGTTACACCCAGTGCTAGTGCTTGTGTTAATGCAGAGATAGTTCCCTCACTGCTTTTTCGTGGCAGTCTGAGGAGAGACCCCTATGGAAAGCAAGTAATGGGACAGGCAGTGACGTGACAGAGTGGTTGTGTGTGAGCCCCTGGTCGCTGACTGCAGTGCTGTGGGCTCTGTAAGGAGATGTGCCAGGTCAGTGCCAGGGCTGTCTCAGGGACAGTGCACTGCTCTCTCACCCTGGCACCTACCTGCATCCGAATGGCACCATGCCCAGGCTGGGGATGGCCTGCTTGCCTCGTGCTCAGTGTGTGTGAGCTCTTTCCTCCACCGGGGATGCCCTGCAGTCAGTACATCTGCCCACAGGTTGTCCAGGTTGGGAATTCAGTTCACTGCTCTTTTTCTGTCTCTATTTTGCAGGGATAGAGTAGAGACAGAGACAAATGTTCTGAATGTTTCCGAGATCTCCCAGCCAGTTAAGTTTCAGTATACAAGTCTGCAGAAGTACAACATATTTTAAAAATCTGCATTAATTTTTCTGTTTTCTGAACTGCTAACATGATTTTTTAATCTAATTTGGAAATTGTGGAACTAATAAGATCAGTGTTAGACTATTTCAAATACAGCTTAAATAAGGACTAATTTAATTTAATTTGTTGTTTCTTTCACATATAAATTTGGCTACACAGTTCGAGACTTTTAAATGAAAAAAATTCTAATGAGTCTGCAAAACAAATGAAGTAAAAGCTGTAGTCTTGATTTTACATGCTGTATGTAGCAGTCTCTCGTTAATTATATTTTACAGACCTGTTCTGTGCTTTCTTAGAAGTATAATGGAAACTTCACTGCAGGATGAATTGATTAGCTTTAGTGTATTTAAACTTGAGTTATTAATGCTTTCTCTGTTCAGTTTCAAGGAAGTATATTCTACTACCACAGACTTTCCTTTTATTAAAAGATGCCTTAGAAATTTATGTATTGTAGTAAATGTTCTGCCAATTGAGAAAATAATAAAGGGGAAAGAGAATACTCCTCACTTCCCCACCAAATGGTAGTTAATAGATGGCTCTCCTATGGACTCCTGTAATAGACATCAGCATGAGAATTCCTTGGTATGTGATGAAAAACATGGGCAGGAGGCAGAAACAGGGACACAAGAGCACAGCAGCCAAATGCTTTCCAAAGGTACTGCTTTGAAACCACCAAATGTTTGTTACAGGTTGGCTGTCATACCATCAGTTCCTCTCAAAATGGAGATCAGACAAGTTTTGAGATCTACTCTGTCCTGTGAAAGTTCTCTTTACTCTGTTCTCTTTACCAGTTAGGAGCCACAGCAGAGGGGACACTAATTGTCTGTTGTCATTGCTCATGCAAACCTGATGATAATGTCTGATCAGCTTTAACTGACTCTGGACTAGTAACACAGGATGACAGACTGACTTCCTGTCTCATTATTCATCCCATTCCCACAGTCCCTTCCCTTGCTTCTCAGAAGTGAGTGAAGTATGACTGTTGATTTGTCCTTGAATGGTATTAAAATGCAGAACATTTTAGGGAAGTAGTAATTGGAAACACTGTATGAGGCAAACAGTATGTATCACATCATATCAGCTGGTTGAAAAATGACCTGCGGGAGCCTTTTTCCTACCACTGTTTCCTCAACTGAATTACTGCAGTGGTTAATTCTTTTGAAAATTTTGACATGCTTAAAAGCATATAATTTGCTGGTTACACATAAACATACAGTCCATCATTGCATAGCTTTGACTTAAATTTAATTACACTGTCATTTTGAAATACTATTGTTGTCAAAAGCCTATTTTCTGGTTATTAAACTAGATTCAGATATGCTGGAAGTTAAGTATAGTTGCATGACATTTGCTTCGTAGGGATAATCATGTGCCTGATTCTGATCTCGGCTGCCTAGCCTATCTAAATGCATGGAATTATTTAAGTTGGAAAATACCTCTAAAACCATAAAGTCCATCCATTAATCCAGCACTGCCACATTTACCACTAAATCATGTCCCTAAGCAGTACCTCTGTGTGTCCTTTATATACTTCCCGAGATGGTGACTCCGCCGCTTTCCTGGGCAGCCTGTTCTGATGCTTGCCAACCCTTTTGCTGAAGGGATTTTTCCTAATATCCAATCTAAACCTCCCCGATGGAAGGTGATGCCATTTTCTCTTGTCCTATCACTTGTTTCTGGAAGAAACAACCAACCCTCGCCTCATTACAACCTGCTTTCAGGTATTGTAGAGAGGAATAAGGTCCTCTGATCCTCTGTATTTTGCCTTCCTGCCCTCCAGCAGATAAGCATTCCTGCACAACTGAGGCACTCTTGATCTCCTCATCCCACTCATCAGTAAAGATATTAAACAGGACTGGCCCCAGCTCTGAGCCCTGAGGAGCACCACTGCTGGCCAGCTGGATGTAACTCCATTCACCATTGCTCCCTGGGCCTGGCCATCCAGACAGTTTTTGGATTTTTACCCAGAAAACACTGCAGCCATGCAAGCCATGAGCAGCCAGTTTCTCCAGGAGAATATTGTGGTAGTCAGTGTCAGAGGCTTTTCTAAAGTCAAGGTGGACAACATCTCCAGCCTTCCACTCACCACGAAGTGGGTCACACAGTCATAACAGGAGATGTGATCAGTCAAGCAGCAGCTGCCTTTCATGAGCTCAGTCTGGCTGGGCCTGATCTCCTGATTGTCCTGTATGAGCTGCATGGTGGCATTCGAGGTGATCTGCTCCATATCCTTCCCCAGCCCCTAGGTCAAGCTGATAGTCCAGTAGTTCCCCATATCCTCCTTCTGGCTTTTTGTAGCGTGCATCACATTTGCTCACCTCTGGTCAGCTGGGACCTCCCTGGTTATCCAGGACTGCTGATAAACAATGGTAAGTGGCTTGCTGAGCCCTTCTGCCGCCTCCCTCAGTACCCTCATGTGGATCCCATGTGGCTCCATAGACTTGTGTGTGTCTAAGTGGTGCAGCAAGTCGCTGACCATTTCTCCTTGGATTATGGTGTCTTCATTCTGCTTCCTGTTCCAGTCTTCCAGTTCAGGGGCTGGGTATCCCAAGAGCAACTGTTTTTTTAGTATTGGACTGAGGCAGAGAAGGCAGTAAGTACCTCAGCCTTTTCCTCATCCTTTGTCCCTATCTGTTTCTACTCGCATTTGATAAAGGATGGAGGTTTTTCTTATCCCTCCTTTTGTTGCTGATTCCTAGAATTTTTTTTGTCTTTTACCAGTAATCTGTCACCACATTAGGTTCTCTTTGGGTTTTGGCGCTTCTGATTTTCTCCCTGTAGAAGCTGGCAATATCCTTGTAGATGCTTATACTAATTTCTGTATGTTTTAGAGATGAAGACTTTCATTTTCTTTGGTTTTGTGTATTGATACCACCAGCACAGAGCCTTTGTGGACATCTCCAATATCTGCAGAGTAATTTGACCCTATCTTGATGCTGTCTTGACATGTTGCTTCTTATAATACTGCCCAAAAAAATGACCATACGTTTATCACCTGTCTTGTTTATTTGTTTTTGTCTAGTACATTGGGGAACAGGCTTAAGTTCTTTGGCTTCCATCTTACCAAAACTTAAATAAAATTAGAGTTACCATATGACTTGTTGGTCTGTGCATTCCATTTGTTACAGTAACATAGGATATCTGACTTTTAAAACACAATTTTAAGAAATTTCCTTGTACTACACTATACTGTATGTTTTTTGTATGTTTTTGTTTTCATCCTGTGTTCAGGTGGTACTTGTTTTTGACGGAGGATCAGACTTGTTCCCATTGCATTTAAGAATAATTCATAATGGCTTCATTCATTCATAGGGCTAGGACATTGTGACAGCATATACTAATTTTTCCTTTTGTGCATGAGGGCATAAGAGGCAACTACACAGTCAGTTCTTATCCAAGTGTTAAGTTGTCCCAGTATGTGAAAAATCGGTGGAGCAATATATATCCAGAAAAACTTAAACTGGAAAAGGGAAAAAAAGCCCCTACTTTTATTAATGTGGATTAGGGGGGGAGAAAAAGAGAAAGAGAGCTGCCCTTGCTGTCCTTGGTTTCAGGGTGAGGAAACAGGAAAGATGATTCTAGTTTGAGAAGTCACAGAAGTTGGAAACTACTCCTTTTGTAGGCTGTGTCTGAGCTGTGTAGGAGGTAACCTGCACCTTACAGGCTGTCCCCTATTGCCTCCTTCTGGTATGGTGTCACCAGTGCCCCATGGTCTTGTGTTCCCCTGAAACAGACTTCACTGTTAATAGCCTTGGAGACTCTTTGAAGCTGATACCTTACAATTTGTCTTGTACCATGTTTGGCAAGTCTGACTTCAAGATTCAATATGCTCAGGTCACTAGTCCTATAGGCCTAATATTTAATTTCTTTATTATGTTTGACCTGTTGTTTCACTTGCTGCCAGTGGCTTCATTGACATTACAATGATTTTTACCAAGGAACTCAGTGAGCTCAGAACTACTACTTTAATTTCTGTAAAGGGAGAAAAGAAATATAATAATTTCGGAAGCAGAATTAAGCGAAACTTCATTCATTGCTAAAAATTGTCTTAGTAATAAAACTACGGAATTATTTGGGCCTCCAGCTGTTTTAAAATTTAATATGCTTTGAATTTTTTTGGGACTTAAATCCTGCAACATTTAGAAAAAAGAAGATAAGTAATTTGCAAATAAATCTCCAGTCATCACCTAATAGAAGTAGATATCTAAGCCAAATTTAAGGCACAGTACTTCTGACTGGTTTCTGTAAATAAAATGCGATTACTGTTTGGAGAGCCATAAATAAGATGTGGTATTCAGAGAAGAAGAGGTTAAGTCAAGAGGGAGTTCCGTTTAATATATTAAATGCCCTTGCTTGCGCTGGTTTTATCGCATTTTTGTAGTTCATGCAGGGAAAAGTACTTGTGGCAGTTTGATATGTCCAGCATGTTTATCTAATCTTTGTTTTATATCCTGCAAATTTTAAGATACAAATAAAGCGTTTTCAGCTAAAATCATTCACCTCAAAAGGTTTCTTGAATGGCTTGCAGAATCATTTCTTAGAGATTCTTACTCTGATAATTATTGTGGCAGTTTCTTATCTTTCAAAGATGTTATTTTAACATTGTCTGTCGTGTTACTAAATGCATGGTTTTAGTTTTCTGCTAAGCAAATTCATTCCTAAACCATTCCTTCAAGCACTGTGTAGCTATAAAATACTTCTAAGGTCTTTGCATTTCACAATGATAAAAAAAAATGTTTGGGTGTTGATCACAGAGATAAGCAGTGATTATGGATGATTAACACTGCAGTTTCATGAGCCATTTAAGCCAGAGTAAGCATCAGCTCTGCCAAAAAAGGCACACTTGCACCTTCCCTCCTCTTTGAGCCTGGTGCCAAATGCTCATGAAACCATAGAATGAATGGGGTTAGCCAGTTTATGTGGGGTTTAAAGGCGTCGCTCCCACTCCTTTAAACTTTTTTTCTGAAAGACCTTGAAGGTTTAAACAGAGCCGTGGCGTCCCTGCTGCCTTCTTTCCTCTAGCAGTGAAATGCTTAGAAAATATTGTTTGTTTTGATGCTTTAAAACTGAGTGACAAAACTTGATTTTTGCATTCCCACAGACTTACTTTGTAGTTTACCCTTGAAAATATAAATTGGTCTCAACCCAGAAATGTGTTGTTGCTGGGAATGTGGCCCTCAGACATGGTGTTTTAGAGTGACTTGACATTTCTTCATGATGTAGTGGAGGGTTACATGGATGCTGTCTGTCCCAGGTGAAGCTACTTGTCTTTGTTGCTAGTGGTGTTTTATTATTCTACATATACAAATGTCTACCATTAGCTAAGAATAAAATTCCTTTTTAAGAAGTCATAATGCTTAAAATTGAAGACAGCAGCACATCTTTTAAGGCACATTAACTGTAGAGCCAGGGAAAGTGTTCTTAGAAGAATTATATTTTCCAAGAGGGAAATTAGTCTTTACCAAGGAAAAAATTTTGGCCTTTTTTTCTCTTTTATGAAAAAAACCTGAAAATGGTAACCACTTCGTTTGAAGTCTCCTTGCCTTAAGCAAAAAGACAAGTTGACGAGTTCCTTCCAGGCAGACATCCAAAGAATCTCATATGGATGGGGTCTCTCTATGAGCTGCTGGCAAGCTGGGGAAAAATTGTTTCAGTTCTTCCCAAATGTATTGTTTTCTGAAATTCTTTTCCTGTGCTCTTCACCCTGCCCCCTCTTGCAAAAAAAAGAAAAAAAGAAAAAAACCACCACAACCTACTATCCTTCTAGTTACTCTTTAAAACCTAGTGGGAGTGAGAATTTTTTTTCCAGAAGCTTCTGCTGTTAAGGTATTTTTTTTCCCCCTCAGCTCTGCTTAACATTTAGTAGGTTTAGTTTTGCTCTCTTCTGCGAGAAGCAGAGTAAATTCTATTGCTGTTACTTGGTCATGCTGTGCCTTGTTGTTTTATTGTATGTTACAGTTGCATTCCAGTTCTTCATTTCTTGCCTTTTGAATCCTTTTAGTCTTCTTTTCTCAAACAGTTCTCCTGTTTGTACTATTTCCATACCCCACAGCATCCTAAATTCTCCAGTGTCAGTTTTGAGCTTACTATCCTGAATTGGAAGAGCTGCCTCTGTTTGTTTTCACTGTGCTAGCACAGTACCTGTTTTGTGATGCCAGTTGTCTATTCATGTACCAAGCTCTTAATCTATTCTTAGATACTCCCCTGAAAATTAGAGCTTTATTTTGCTGAAGCAAGAGACTGCTTTTCTTAAGATGTCGTTTCCTTATTCCCTTTTACCAACTACTTAAACATGGATTGTATCCTAGAGTATATATAGCAATATTCACCTTGCTGAACAGTGGTAATATACCTGTTTGAATGGGGACTCCCTTTTGCTTTTTTTGTCTGACTTGTATGTGATATCTGATTTTACTTTCAAGTATTAAACTACTGACTGTAAGTTGGTATTTTCTCATTTCAAGCTTGTATGTTGAATGTTACATACATACAAACAGAGAATAAGCATAAATAATGAAGTGCAGTGATGTTGTGAATGTGTACAAATCACAAACATTTCAGATACATAATTCTGTTATCCCTTGGTGGACTGTAAAACTATTACGGAATTGTATGTAGTATGTGAATCAATTTGTATCCAGTATCAAAGAATTTATCACTTGAGTTCTAGATATGAAGGAATTCTAAAAAAACCTTATTAACAGGTACTAAATAAAATTTTTACTTTTCATGGAATATTTGTATTACAGATGGAAATACAGTTTGTAATTAAATCCTAAATGAACTATTCTATCCCCTTTTTCCAAAGAAGAAACATGATTCTCCCTTACTCCCTGGAAAAGGAGCACTGCTCCTGTTTCTTGTGTAGACTCTTATAACTATCTTGATAAAGAGAAAAATACATCTACAGAGAAATTACAGAAATCTTGAATGGTTGCAGTATTCTGGGATGTTTAAATTACTATCTTAGTTAATTAGTTCAGTTCAGATAGTAATTTCTGTCTGTAGTGCATTTACTTGGAATGCACTGAATTAATTAGTACTTATTCCCTTTTCCTATATTCAGCTGGTTACTTGTGAGGGTCTCAAATGTAATGTCCTTTCTGTGTGCAGAAATCTGAATTACAGCAGCAGAATTGTTAGCTGCCTCAGTAAGCTCTGAGCATGGCTCAATGAAGGATGGCAAAGTGGATGTTTCTTTCTGCCCTGTGAATCTGGGTCTAGCATTATAGTCTTTCTAACACTATTTAGTGTAGCCTTAGTTCAATTTTAAACTATGCCATCTGGCTTTGATTCCCAAGGGGCCATTATTTCTCCTGGAATTGTTGTAGTTAGAGCATTCTTCAGCGCTGACCAGTGCTCTAGGGAAGGCTGGGGGGAATGGTGGCTGCAAAGCTGTGCAGAAAACCTCCCCAATAGGCAAAGGTGCCCTTAGGTATGGGTGATTTACTTAGTGACAGAAGAAAAGTTGCTGCTGCATGCAAGAGCTACATGTAAAAAAATAGTTTCTTTGTGTGGTATGTAAGTATATGGAATACATGGAGCAGAAATTCAGGTGAGGCCTTCTGTGTTAGCATACATAATGAGAGAAAATGGTATTTCTAATTAGGCATTCAGATTGTCGCTTAGGACTGCAGTACATCTTCTGTTGACTTGTCATTTTTCTAACAATCCGGAAGACAAATTTACAAGAGCATCCTACTGAACTGATATTACAGGAAAATATCCTCTATTGCAAAACCCATTACCCTACTAAATAACAGAAAGACTCCTCTAGTATTTAAACACTTAAAGACCACATTAAATCAAATACTACTGCAGTGAAGGCTTGGATGTCAGTCAGCGAATCCCAAGTGCAGATTGAAGTGCTCTGATTTTGGTTGAATGCAGTGAGGCAGATTTATTGCTTTTAGTTGAACTTGGGGTGCTCAATGTGAGGGCATTTTTTTATTCTGGAAATAATAACTTTTGGAAGAGTTCACTTCCAAACTTTCACAACATGTCCTAGGCATCAGAGCCAGCCTTGCTAAACTCAGGAGAAAGAAGGAGCAGGAGGAAGGTGCAAAGAAACAGAGCAGATTTTGGATGGAAAGGAAATTTACTGGACTTGCTATTATCTTCTAATTAGACTGTAGAAGGAGCAACTGGCCTTTGGTACCCTTTAAATCTTTCCAATTTAACACAGCACAGATGGTTTTCTACTCCTGTCCATATGCCCTCTCTGGTTGATGTGTCCTCTAGAGGGCAGGGAAAATAATGTTGGGGGATAAATGGAGGGAAGCTCTGGAGTGCAAAATGGAGCTGAGGCTGGGGAAAGGGTGGAAGCAGAATAATAGGGGTAATGAGGGATATGATGGGTGGAAGTATGAACCCTGGTGTAATTCCAAGAGGGAAGAGAAAGCACAGGTTCTCCGCAACCCTAGAAAGAACAGAGAAACTTCACATTAGTTGGAAGAGTAGGCAGAAGCAACTCAAGGTAAAAAGGAAAGTATCTGGGAATACTTTCATATTTCCTCGTGACATCCAGTTTGAGCTAGCCATGGGCATCTGATACCCGCTCTAAAGGAAATGCTGAGGACCCAATATGAATTAAGTGAGCACATAATACTGAGAACCTTTTCTAGGAGAAACCAGCAGGCCTTCTTGACACCAAAATGACACCACAGTGTCCCACATCTTCATTTTTTTTGCAGTTTCTGCTAAAAAATGTAATTATCTGAGTATTCAGCCAAGATTAGAACATGCACAAGGAAGAGCCTTCTGAAGATAAGCTGATCTTATAGCCAAGATGTGAGATTAGCCAGAATACCTACAGCTGCACATCATGACTTGTCCACTGTTTTGAATGTAGTGTTGAGTTTGAGCCCTAAGGGTCCATCAGTGTCTATCAAGTGCTATTAAATCCCACTGCTGCTTCTTGTTACAGGTGATTTAGTACCAGCAATCTTTTTTCATTTTTTCTCACCTTGAACATGTAGATTTGCAGTTTCAGTGCATATGAGAACACCAACCTGAAATAAAGCTATGAGAGGATATATCCAAAATGTAAATCTTTCCTATTGTTGCAATGCATCAGAGTGATGTGGCTGCAGGATGAGTGAGTTTGATTAGCAAGATGATCAATCACAAAACTGTTCCTTCTTTTTCTGATGGGCTCATTCTCTTCTGGGTCAGCTTAGTTGTTGATTTACTGGGATCTACTGTGGAAAGGGAGAAAAATTAATGAGAAAAGAGGTGTGTTAGTGGTGATGAGATAAAAGGAGGTCATTACTGAATGAAACTCCACTGTGTTAGATTCTCTGTTAGGTTTTTTCCACCCTCTTTCCTCTCTGCAGTGCTTTCTTCCTGCTGTTTTAATATGTTCTAGGATTGGGCAGCTGAGGATCAGTGCCCTGCCATCCCTTGCCCTTGATACCTGCTGCATCCCAGCACTATCCAGACATAGTAGTGAATTGTGCTGACAGTTCTTAGCTGTGTTGCAGATGACAGTGAGCAATCCCATTAACCTGCCAGCCTGGCTGCAGATAATCCTGGAGAACCAGGGCACCCAGTGCTGCCCGTGGCTGCCAGCCCTCATCCTGCTGGCTGCAGCTCCTGCCTGCTGCAGGCACTGATGCTCTGGGCAGAGGAGCAGCACAGCACGGCTCAGGTGCATCTCCTCCTCCTCTGAGCTGCCTGCAGAGCTCAGAAACTGGCCCATTTTGATTTTTTTTCCTTGTTTTTTACTGTGTTGTGTTTTGGCAGACCTGTGAGCAGTGGCAAATACTATGATTGTCTGCTTGCCTGCAGCTCTTTCTTGTGCACTGTGCTGCCTTTTAAGAAGTAGGTTTTGTTTGGTTTTGAAAGTTAATGGCATATGCCTCTCAGGTTGTAGAGAGGAGGAATTATTTAAGGCCCTCTGTGAGTTCCAGTTTAACATTCTCTTAAATAGGAAAGTTAGAATCCCTAAAAGCACAATTTGTAACATAAAAGCTATCAAAATAGCAGTACAGTCTGTTAAAGTGTTTAAAAATTTGATTCGCTGCAGTTTAAAATGTGAAATAAATGTACACTAATTGTTTTGAATGGAGATGGAGATGGTGTTTGAAGCCAGTCTTTAAAGGAGTTAGTGAGACAGCACTGCAGTTAATGGTGGAGCACTATTTTCCTGTAATGGGCTAAGCAATGTTCTCTAATTAGCTTGCAAATTGATATTCAAATACAAGCAAACTGGCAATCAAATGCAAGCAAAACATCTATGTCAGTAGACTTTGGTGTCTGCATTTAGTGTACCTGTATCAAAATTATGGGTGGGTAAAGGGTAAGCTCTTAGTTGTTTTTGGCATGGAACTTTTATTAATGGTGATTCACTGGTTACAATATGTCATTATTTTGATTTAAGCACATGAAAAGAGGAAAAAGAAATTTCTTCCGCAAGTGAGTGGCTTTTAAGCATTAGTTGCCTAATACTAAGTGTGTATGAGTTTTTTTCATGTCTTTGTTTCTGTCTGGCTTTGTCAACTGGTTGTGCACATAAGATTTGATACATAGCTGAGTCAGTGGAGGTTACTCAGTTGAGTTTTCCTGGATTTGGATCATATTTATGTTCATTATTAAAATTATTGCTATATGATGCAGCCATTTCATTTGCAAGCCTTGTGCCAGAAACTGGATGCATAAAATATTAGTGGTGTTTATGTTGTAAGGTTTTCGGTGGTGTGTAGTACAGGTTCTTAATCTTGAATTGAATGCCTGGCTCAAGTAGGTTCCTGCAAAGGGGAATCATAGAATGGTTTGGGTTGGAAGGAACTGAAAGACCATCTAGTTCCAACCCCCCTGCCATGGACAGAGACACCTTCCACTAGACCAGGTTACTCGGGGCCCCATCCAACCTGGCCTTGAACAATCCCAGGAATGGGGCACCCACAGCTTCTCTGGGCAGCCTGTTCCAGTGCCTCACCACCCTCACAGTAAAGAATTTCTTTCTAGGCATGCAAGAAAGCTGGTGCATGAGAACTGTTGTTGGGAAAGGTAAACAAAGATTACACATTTAAAATTTGGTTTTCAGGGTCATTTTAAGGTCTTTATTTTCTAATCTATAAAACATCTCTCACTCATTGACACACTGATACCTTGCTAACTACTCTTTGTAAGCATATTGTTTACCGACAGATAAAAGTGTGAACTGTATCAGTGGGTCAAGTGGTGAACTACATCAGTGGGTGATTTTATCAACCACCAATACTTCTTTGCATCAGCTGTTACGGTGTTTGTTCAGCATCATCTTTTATGCTAAAAGTTCTTTGGAGTGTACTTCCTAAATCAAATTCTTATCACTATGCATTCATTAAATCCAATTAATGTTTGCATAGATTTAGGTTTCAGTGCTGATTATCATCTGAGTTCTTCAAGGGCGAAAAACTCAAACAGAGCCAAAACAAGAAAAAACCCCTTGTGTTAAGTGTTTTCTGTAAAGCAGCAAGTATGCATTTTACACCACAGAAATAATATATCAGTGAAAGTCTTTGACTTTCCAGTTCAGTATGTGCTTTTCTGTTCAAATAACCCCAGTTTTCCCTTTACAGTGCTTTAGTGCATGTATGTGCTTTTGTAAAAAATTGATCAGCATGGTTCTCAGGAGATGGTTAATGGGGGAGTGTAGGTCCCTCAGAGGTCACAAGTTCAGATCAGTCTGTCATCTGCATCCAGTAACTGCTTCGTAGGTTATGCAAAAGAAGCTTTGGCTGATATCGTTCCTCCTGAAGGAGTCTCTGTTGAAAAGGTACTTACTACATAAGAGCAGAAATACTGCTGAAATTAGTGGAAACTGGGGCATCACATGCAGGCAGGGAGTGCTTGTGTGTATAAAGGTAGCTGGAGAAGGTCAATATAACAGTGCTTTCCTTACTGGAAGAGAGAAGCACTGAAACAGAGTGGTATTTTAACCTCTTGGAGAACATTTGTGCAGAGCTGAGATGTGTTAAAGCAGCAGTTTTAAAGGCTTGGAGCAAGTAACACATCCAATGTTTTAGGTATTGGAGGTGTTTTTGCCTACGTGTAATTGATTCAGTGTGTTTATCAGAGCTGGAATGAGGTCTGTATCACATTGAAACTTCAAATACAAATTAACAGCAAAAGAAATCCCTGTCATCCTTACCCTGTATGTCACTGTCTGCCCTTCTGTCCATGTCAAGTCTCATTTAATTAAAATCTTGTCGTTATGCCTGTGTGCCAGTTAATTATTTAAGAATGATATGTATCATTATTTATAAAAATGGATCTTTTTTCCTCAGAGAAAGTGATTTTTATCAGTTGTTACAGCTGCAGATGATCTGGAGGTTATTGCCTCCTTACAGCTTTTGGAACAAAGTCTCTGTAATTTACAGATGCATGCCAAAAAAGCCAACATAGTGTGGCTAAAATGGAAAATCTTTGTTAGCCTTCAGTGGCTTTGCTGTTTAAAGGAAGCAATGCCTACAAAAGCACAGGTGCACCTGGCTTTAGGAAGCAGTTTTGCAAGAGATATCCCAGCAGAGCATGGATGTTCCAGTCGGCTGGGCAGGTCATGGTGCAGTGATGAAGCCTGGCTTAAGGTGGCCACTGTATCAGGGTCTGTGGGTTTTATATTGCAGCTAATTTAAAACACAAAGAAAAGTTATTGAGTCCTAACGGTATTGAGCTGTGTGTTTCTCACAAAACCCACAGTGGTATACAGAGATTCTTAATTTATTAAGCCTCATCTATCATGCAGGACACGGATAAAAAACTGGAGAAGCTTGCTCCAAACGTTTGTTCATGTATGTGACTGTGAACTTTCAAATGGTACCTAAAGTTTTTTTAGGGTAACCAAATAAGGTCTTGGAAAAGGATACTTTTGAAGACTACTTGCTCGAAGATGATAATGTGACATCTGTTGGAAACAATGAAAAAATTGTGAATGTAAGCCTACCAGACAAGCAGTCTGGTAAGGGCTTTATACGTATTTTTCAGTGGCAATAACTTCTTATAAAGCATTTACACCTTTGTAGAAGGGGTAGAGATAGATAAATAGTCTGCTAAGCTGTTAGACCAGTGTTTTAATAATGTGTGTCAACCATGTATATTTATGATGCAGAGAATTTTCCAGATTATTGGTAGTGTCAAAATGTCACTGCAGGTCAAAACGTAGGGTTTTTATTTGGTGCTAGAGTTCTAAAGTCTCTGTATTACTGTTTTAGTAAGAATATTGCTGTCTTACATTTTAAAATTTCTTTAAGCCATGCACAGATCTGCATGCACAGGATAAATTAAATTCTGAGCGCACCATGCCATGAACTGAGAGAGAGGAAGGTCAACTTTATCCCATAAATGCAGACTGTGTCAATAACATTGCTCATTTTGTATTGCATGCTTTATGTCAAATTTGCTAATTTTGGCAACAACAAAAAGCAAACTTTGGTTTTTTGTATTTTATTATATAATAAATATTTTATTAACAAAATTATAGTATCAGACAAGTTTTTAGAAAGCTGGAGATGCCAAGGGGACAGTGAGGTCTGTAATACTCAATATGGGACAGACAAGTGGTTTTAGGTTGTTTCAGAACGTACACAATGATAATGTGATTGGTGGATTAATACTCATTTATGCACATTTTATTTGCTGCCTTTCTGAGCACATGTGCATGAACATGGGATTTCACCTCTTTTTAACTAATGCTCCTACTAAACATTCAAAATACGTTTTTCTCACTATAGCAAAAACTAACATTAAAGCTTATCTTGTAAAAAGTCTGTGCTGCAGGCTGCAGAATTTTTAGCGGTTCTATGACTTGAACCATCAGGTGTTCAGAGCCCTCCGAGGTGGATGTTGCAGGTTACAGGCACTATCTGTGGCTCTTAAAAAAAAAAAGTTAAATCTCCGTGATTGAAAGACTTAATGGGTGCTGTCATGGGGGCTATTGAAAATGGCTGGGAAGATTAGAAGACAAATTTGGAAGACTGATTGCCCCAGGTTCCCTCATTCCAAGAGTAACAGTTCCCCTTATTTAGAGGATATAAGAATTGCAGAGGAGCATCAGCAGCTCCCAAATAGAGAAGCATATCTTGCTAGTGAGAGGCAAACATAAACCAGATGCACATTAAAATACAGTTTGCTGATAACAGTCATACTCGTGCCTCACTCTCCCAGACCCAGATGCATTGGGAGATGTCATGCAGAGGCATTTGCATTGCTGTGGATGAGGTAGCTAAACTAAAGCTTGGTTGTTGCACAGCTGGCAACAGAAGAAACACACGGGTTTCAGAGCAGCAGTTGAATTTCCAGGCAGCACTGACCAAAAGGGCCTGCCCTTTTTTATTGACCCATTTTTATATGTTTTTAAAGACAATCAGGGATTGGTGAAAAGGGTCAACACCCTTGAAGGTTTACAGGACAAAGACATGGTCAGTCATCTTTCTCCACCCCAAAAAAAGAAATAAAAAACAATTTCACAAATACAAAACAATTCCAGCCGGTTAAAAAAAACAAAAACCATATTTACAAAAAAACCATAAAAAACTACAGTTACAGTGTCACAACTTATGAGGCCCTGTAAAACCAGGGCGACACTTGGTCTCTGGTTTTGGTTCTGTAAAAGGTAGTAGGACCAAAGAGAGGTGGACTGGAGGTGGGTTGAAAGAGGTGTTTCAGTGAGGGACTAAATGGTACAACTTCCCTGATGTGAGTCACACTGCAGAGAGGAAGGCAACCCAGTGTGCATCTTCCCTGGTCATAAAGGAACTCAGGCAGATGTTACTTCTCAAGTCCAAGGTCTAAATCCTGTATTGGAATAAAGGGATTTAAAGTACCATAGGAGAGGGCAGTCCCACATCTCTTCCTAGTCCTTCCTAGAGGTCCAAGTGCATGTTTTGCACTAGATACAGTGATCGTACAGCCTCAGTAAGAATCAATGCATTGGTCTGATCAAATGGCAGGCTTACACTGAGGTGAAAGAGAAGTGATATTCCTGTGGATCAGCAGGATGAATCAATTTGTACCATAGCTGCACTGCAGTGGCTTCTGAGAGAAGAGAGATATGGGACCTTGGACTGCAAGACCACATCTTCTAACAGGATCTAAATCTAAATCAGGATCTAGCAGGATGCCTAAATCATTTTAATTGTCATACCAGAAATGCATCCTAGCTGTGTTAGTAAATATTGCTCATTTTCTACCAAGATCTTCATCTTTCACTGACCAGCCATACTGCTTTGCTGTCCTTTTAGATCTGCAGTACCAGGGTGGTAGATTTGAGCATCTAGTTTGCAAATCAGGTGACCTTTTCACTGTGATTACTTTTTTTTTTAAATGAATGTATAAATCATGGATATTTTCACCATTAGCTCAAGCCTTGTGAAATATGAGACCACTGTGCAGCATTTTAATCTTCAGTCTGTCCAGTCTCTCTCCCTCCACACTGACAGTCCATCAGGAACCCCCTGAGCAAATGGCAGTCTCTTCAGACAAGAAGAGTTGCAGGCTTATTGCAAAGACAAAATGAAGCAAGCAAAGCCAGCTACCATAGTTGTAAGCCATTTTTGCATGCACTGCCTGTTGAACTCTCTTTAGTCACCTGGGGTGATGTAAAACATGACAGTCTGCCAGGGCTGCTGGAGGGTCTTCAGTGGCATTCTCAGTTCCTCAAACTCTTCCATGTGTAGAGATTTAAGGGGTAGCTCTACTGGAGTCTCCTGCTGTAACAGAGGCTGCTGCTGCCTTGGTATATGTGCATGCTGGCTCTCTGCTGGAGGCTGCCATCCTGCAGCAGGGCTGGTGACGCAGGCTGCCTGTCTGTGCTTTGCCTCTGAGGGTCAGAGCCTCCTGTGAATTATCAATAAAGATGTGCTGACACCAGGGCAGCAGCAGCAGAACTGGAGCAGCACAAGGATGTGCGTGGCCTTCTGTCAGGTCTTGACTCGTCACTGTCCTTAGCAAAGTCAAAACAAGTTTCTGGGGTTGGGAATATTTTGTGGTGGGAAGGCAAAAGAGCCCCAGGGCTCTTGGTCACAGGGACCTTCGAGGTGGTCTTCAGAAAATGGTCTACAGTACTTTCTGCAGTAAATTCCTGTGGTAGCCAGGCTTGCTGCTCTTGCTAAGGCTGAAGACTTGTTCCAGGTGTAGGTACTGTGGCAGCTGGGGTTAAAAATAGAGACACATTCTCCATGACTTGTAATAATCAGTTTGATTAAGTTTGGGTTGAAAACAACAGGAATGTTTCCTTTTAAGCTGAAGGCTGTGATTTGTTTGGGACAACATTTCTAAAGCTTCCCATTAAGGGAGGAAAAAAAAAACTGGCAGACTTGTAAACTATCTACTACGAAGTTCTTTAAATAGCACAGTCTATCTCTGCTCTTAAATTAGTGGTCAGCTTAAAAGTAATTCATCAAAACCAGTGGATTTACGTAAGTATGTGGTATAAGAAAGAGGAAAACTAGGTCTGGAGTTTCTGAGAATACTTGAAATTCAAAGCAAATCTGACTAGTCTAAAAACAACCACAACCTTAGTAAGTTTCTAGTATTTAGGGGTTTGGGATTTTGATTGTTTTGGGATTTTGATTGTTTTTTATTTTGGAATATATCAGCTGGAAAGGGGAAATTCTGGAGAATCTGCTATGGATCTTGCATTCTAGAAAAGATTTGCAAGTTATTTTTGTGTATCTTCTGTGAATGTTACAGGGAATGACAGGGATGCTGGTTTCCTGTTCCAGGACAAATAGGAATAAAGGTGTATCTGGAGACTGTTGTGTGTGATGAAGAAGAGAATGTATCAGATGGCATAGGTGTCTTTCTTCAGATACAGGTCTTTTGATATCTGATTCTATTTTCATCTGACCCAGTGGTCATGACTTTTGTTGCTTTTTCTTATGACTTACGTGTTTTCCCTGAAAGTTGGATGTTTCTTGGTACCTTTTATTTTTAATTAGAATACTGACGTACAGTTGCATAATATAAACATCCAAAGTTACATTTGTGTTTTCTACTGGTTTACATGGATTATTTTTTTATTTGCCCTTGACTTGTAATGAGCCTATGAGCTACCAGCTATCTATGTGCCCATGGGCAGATCCTGATTCTAAAAGTAAAAGCTGACAGCTGTGGCCAGAGGGGGCTTTTCAATGCAATACAGTGTGGCTTTGCCAATAATTTTAATTTTTCTAAGCAGAGTTTAAGGGAGAGCAGGGGAGCTTTCATTGTTGAGTCAAAAATTTAATGCAGACATTTCTTTTTTTTTTTTCTTGTGCATTTGAAATATTTTGTGCTCTTATGAGAACATCCTGAAAATAAATCTGCAGTATTTAGGCAGATGCAGTACAGAATTACTTCATCTGAATTCAATGGCTGCCTGCCTTGCATGGATGAATACTTGTCATGGTGCAAAACTTTAGAAGTAGACTGTTACACTGAAAAAATAAAGCAATTTTAGGGAGTATTAGGAACTTGGAAATTTTCAGCTTTTCTGAAACGCTATGCAAGGTACTGAATATGAGTATTACGTTTTAAAATAGGCAATTTTAATCCACTTGCAACAGTACACCTTTTAAGCAAAGATCAATAAATAGCTCATGATAGTTAACGTCTTACTGCAAGTATTCAGCGTGAGGAGGGATGAGAACACAAGAAGAAAGAAAATTACTAGATTGAGTTCACCATGGGTTTTCCTTTTTTTCCAAGTCACAAATTGGGAAATCCATGACATGATAAAACATGGAAATCTGTAGTTCCTGCATACTTACCATTAAGATTGGCAATTAGATGTTACTTATGTAACTTTTTTGTACTTCTGTCAAACTGCAGTAGATGTGAAAACAAGGGACATCTGTTTTTCTCAAATGATAAATGCAGTACCTTAATAGTAATTAAATTATATAGGCTTAGCTCTCATTAGGTGAACTGTTTTGGTTTTTTCTCCCCTACATTCTTTAAGCAGCAGAAAACAGTAAAATTTCATTATTTACTGTCAGTACAGAAGCTGGTTTCAAAGCTTGAAGTGAATTTTGCTTTCTAGAAACCGGTGGATAATACCGGAAATGAATCGTGGCATGCAGTGCTGGAAAGCAGAACATATTGTGAGCTGATTCTAGTGTGGAAACTGCCCAGAACTACAGGGAACATCACACTTTTTTCTGAGAATCCTTTCACTTTCTGGTCAGTGACACTGTAGGGAGCAGGAGCCCACATCATGTTGTGTGTCACCAGAAGTGCCAAAGGTTCATAGGTAATTTGGAGGTGGAGTACTTGCTGTAGGAGAGTTTGACTGGAAGACTGCACTGGCCAAAAAGGTCTGTCCCTTTGCTCAGCCACCCTGCTCTCCGAGTGTTTACTGCGTGCTTTCTCCATCTCTCTGTCCTCATACTTAAAATTTCTCATCCCTACATTTCAAAAGCTGTAATTTTGGGTATTTGGAAACGCTTTTTAAGTGGTATGACATTGACTTAGAAAGTAAGCATAACCTTGGAGGAACATGTTTTTTAGAGCAGGATACCAAGAACGGTTTAAAAAATGCAGAGCAGTGCTCATAGTTCAGAGCAATTAAGCATGAAAACTTCCCAGTAAAAATGTTGAGATGGGAATGGGCTTTTCAATAATACAATAACTCTGCTATCTACTAAAGCCTTTGATTTTTTAAAAGAAATAAAACAAAAATACCCCCTGGTTTTGTGTAATATGTTTTGGAGCATTTGTGTTTTGTTTCATGCTGTTGGAAAACTTGGTAAACAATACTAGTTACTGACACCTAGTCCAGTTTTTCTTCTCCCATGGTGATCCTTTGCTCCTAAAACGGTATCATCATTGCATACAGAAGAAGAGTAGCATATGGATTAAAAGTATCTTGCTAAAGTAAGTGTAAGGCTAGTTGGAGTTCACTGGGTTGCCTTTACTAAAATATTTTCTCCTTAAATCTTGTAAGTCGTCACTGTTTGTGTGTCATACTGCTTAGCTTTGCATCATTGGTCAAGGTAGCTAGGTAGATTGTCTTCTGTGAGTCTGAAGGGCTGATATAGAAACTTTTGTGTTGTGCATGTGGGAAGGAAAGCTTTGGAATCAGACGCTCTGTACAGAGCCGCATGTACTAGGGAGGCCTTGCTTGCCCCCCATGGGCATGGTGGCATTGTGTGCCACGGAGGAGAGGACAGTGGGTTTGCTGAGGCACAGTGTGCCACCGGTTCTACCAAGCAAGGCTGATCTCAGTCCTAGGAGATCAGACCTGTACTCCACCCTTGCACTTGGAATGGGGGCACAACTGCAATCTTCAAAGTCTTGGGAGACTTGAGATGCAGTTTTAAAAAGCGCATTAAAAGTGCATTTTTAAAAAGCAAGTATCAAAGCTGATCTCTATATTTAAGAAGGGTCTAGCTTTACAATAAGCTTACAGAGACCATCTGAAGTAGAATAACCTTTAAAAAAAAATAAGTCTTTTCAAAGAGCAACTCTCTGTTTCACCCGGAAGAGACAACGAAAAGAACCCTCACAATAAAGTCTTCTTACATATTTGGCTGAAATAGTCTTTTGTAAAGATAAAGAAGTAAGAAAAATGGGGAAATCCTCCTCTCCTCAGCAGAGGCTTGGAGTTGAAATAATCATTGAAGACAGACTTTGGTAACTGCTGATCTTTTGCTGGCAGTATTTTCATCATGGAGAAAGCTGAGGATGGTCATTTCACCTTTTTTTCTTTTTCTTCTTCTTTTCTTCCCCTCTGTTTTTTTTTAGCCTCTATTAATCTAGTGTTAAGTTTTGGAAAATGAAGATTTTTTGTTGCTACCAGGTACTGCCTGTTCTTTGCTGCAATTCTTAAATTTTTTTCTTTATTTCCTGTGACTTAAAAGAAGAATCTAATGAGTGAATTCAGAGAGAAACCAGAATGTGCACATGCATCAGACTTCTCTTTGAATGCCACAGATATCGAGGCTATTTCAGGCAAATGACTTAAGAGGTGTGCCTGTGATGGCCCTTATCTCTGGCTGTCACCTCCGTGTCAGATCTGATGGGACCTGGGCTTGCAGAATGTGTGCTGCATTCCCAGATGGTGTCCTGCTGCAGCTGCGGGGAGGTCAGATGCTGGAGGCACCTCTGCTCGTCTCCAGGCAGCTCCCAGGATGGTAACAGCAGAAAGCGTCTGTGGTTTATTTTGGTCCAGTGACTTTGTCTCTGGCCACAAAGCGGAGATAGGAAAATCACTGCATACTTCCAGGAGCCTATAGTGGGTGTGATTTAAGAAGTTATCTGCAGGTGACAAAGTGTTCCGTAAACTTCATCATATGGATTCTGGCTGTACTTTCTGCTAGGTCTATAACTAGTTGCTAGTCATTATTGTTTCATGCATTAAGTGAAATTAAGATACAGAAGTGAAATTTTCCAGTCAAAAGTGAAGCAAAAATTAAGACATCAAGGGAAACAAGCAGTGCAGATTTAAATGCGGAATACTTCTAATAGCAATGAATAGCTGAGCATGTTTCTGTGGACATCCTTTACAGCTAAAAAAGGAAGAATTGGGGTCAAATCCTGCCATGCTGGATGAATTTACTTGTTTCTCCACTGCCAGGGTCTGTAAGATACAGCAATCAAACATGCAAAGGTGACACAAAAAATACTGTTAAAATAAATTAAAAAACCTTAATTAAAAAAAACATAACAATGTGAGTAAAAGCCTCATGCTTCCCATTTGTTTGTCCATCTATGTAAAATAATGTAGATCTAGTAATTTAAAGTTACGAGACACTAATACAAGAATTCTTGGTCCTTAGGCAGTTGGACTTGACATGCAACCTAGCTGTCAGTATCCTTTGACTAGTAAATTTACCCAGCTCTTTAATATGCCTAAAGAAAATATTTAAGGGGAGCAGAGTACTACACTGAGGGTACAGCACTCTGAAGTTATTACTTTTTATGTGCTAAAACTAGAATTCGTGACAGTTCTGGCAGTGGGATTGAACTTTCACAACAGAATTTTTTTGTGGGTGTGAGGGTTTTTTGCCTTTTATAGAACAAGGTTGGTGCTCAAATACATTGCCTGGGAAGGTGGGGGTGGATGGCCTTAAAATGTTGTTTTATATGCCAACTGAACACTACTAATTTTGTAGACCCTGCCTTGATATTCCATTCCCTAAAAGAAGGCTGTGCTCTTCATTTCTCATTGCTAGACCTGTGAACCACTGGCAAGTATGGTTCAGAGGTCTCATATAGAATTAATACATGAGGCAATTAATGTTCCACTGCATTAAAACAAAGTTGGTCTTCTGTCAACTTTTACACTCCCTGAGAGCAAAGAGGCTCGAGTTGGCACACTTACTTGCCATCTGAAGTCTAAACAGGGATGTGGTCGAGAAGGAAAGTTGAGAGGAAGATGTCAGGGGTTTAAAGTTCTTTCATATTTTTCCAGACAGAATTTTGTTAGGAAGGACGTTTGTGGTGATTCTTTTTTTGTTTGCAAAGCTCTCTGACAATGACAAGCCCTGGGTAGTGCAGGCTGTCATTATCACTGTCCGTGGTCTAACCATTGCACACTGTGCATGTTTTGTGATGTCTATAATCTTCTGACAGGACAGGGCTGTTGAAATGCCACGTAAAGTTCATTCTATCCTTTTTATTAGTTAGCTGAATTTTCTTCAGAAAGATGGTTTTGCTTTATGGCAAACCTTGAAAGACATTGTCTAGTGTTTTCTGTATGTAAGAACTAATGACAGTGTTACAAAAATATCCCCAAACTTCGAGTCATCTTGCTCCACTTTTCATTTGTTTTCAGAGTAGTTGCATGTAGGCTGAATTGACCTTTTTGACTTTTGCTCCATGTAACAAGAGGCTCTGGAACTAGTCGAAGACCTCCCAAATCTGTCTTTCCTGTACTTCCATTCTATCCATACCTCACTGAAAGCAGTACCCAGCCCTACCCCTCTGCATGTTTTCATCCTGCTTTCTTGAGTGCAGACCCCAGCACCGCTTTTGCCTCAGTTCCTGCTGTTTTCCACTTCTGTATCCCCAACCTGGTGAACCAGAAAGGCCTCATCTTTCAAGTGTGTACCTCAAATGCACCTTTACTTCACCTTTGTCAAACAGGTTTGAGTAGGTTCCCATTGTCAAGTAGC
Source organism: Drymodes brunneopygia (assembly GCA_013400955.1). Taxonomy (NCBI): domain Eukaryota; kingdom Metazoa; phylum Chordata; class Aves; order Passeriformes; family Petroicidae; genus Drymodes; species Drymodes brunneopygia. Next base: position 284,062 of record VZTZ01026495.1, on the reverse strand, counting down.
AGCTGACAACCTCCTTGTGCTTATGCTCAAGTGGTGGCATATCCAGAAGGTGGCACATTGAATGCTACCATTCATTGCTGGTTTATGCCAAAAAATTTGTAGGTGTAAGGTATGTATTTGAGTGCTATTGCTTTTGACTAGATCACAGCAGGTAGACCCATCTGTCTGTGCACAGGTTTCCCATCTCTTAATACAGAGCTCTGTGAAGAGTGTAATGTTGGGAGTTGGGATCTCAAACCCACGTGAGTTCTGTGTGCAGGGAACTGATCATCTCAGAAGACAGTGGAGCAGGGATTGGTTTAAGTTCTTCCTCAAGAGTTACATGTAAATGCTCTGTTGAATATAGAAATTATTCTTAACAAGACATGGTGTGCATTCTTCAGAGTGTAATGAAAGACCAGAAGTTCAGGGATTACACAGCAGAGCAGCATAAATGGTTCTGTGGGGATAATGAGAAGTTACGCCACAGTTTTCTCCTGCTCTCTTGGGATGTGCAAGACCAAAGTTAACTTGTTTTGTCATAAGCCCTATAATTTATCAAGTTACTTAGATGTTTGTGGTTTTGCTTTGTAGGATGCCATTCCACAGCATGGCAGTACTCAAAGGGCTGGGCTCATTCTTAAAGTGAGATTACAGGGTGCGGAGAAGTGGCATCAGCCTAAAAAGAGGAAAATTCTGTCCCCACTTTTAACTTTGCAACAATAAGGCTAAGTAGACTGAAGTCAGCCTGCATTTTAAGCTGGTGATATGGTGAGGGAGGACACTCTTGACTGTTGATTATATGTCAAAGATACCCAGTATGACCAAGATAGTACAAGTTTTGAAAAGTTTCTAGATAAACACTGTACCTTCTTACAGAACAAGCAAAGCACATAAGTTCAGCCATCTTCTTGTTCAGTGCAAACCTCATTCTTTAAAAAATCTAGATTTGACTTTGCTGTCAAAATCTCTCCTAAAGGGCTAGAAGAGTTGGGCAGCAACTGTGTGGTGAAGGCCTGAGCACCAGCCCACTTGGGTGCACTGGCAGAGCCCCAGGCATTTCACTATTTCAGCTGTTGCCATTGCAGCAGATGGACCTATTTAGCTGGGTACTCTGCCTCTTTCTTTTAAAAAAAAAAAAATCTACTCACTTAGACTGCCATTAGGAAAAAAGGTAATGAGCTCATATGTTAGGAATGAATAAATGTCCAGAAGAAGTTTATACTTACAGATGTTTTGAGTGTCGGTAGCTTGCAGGGCTGCTTGCCAGGAAGGGACCTCTTGGTCAAGCGCCAAGACTGAAGTGTTAGAAAATGAGTCGGTTTATCGCTTCACCATTTGTCATGTTCATTGGACATATGTAGGGTTTTTTTAATTAACTGTCTAGCAAGACCCTGTTCCTCATTATTTTTTCTTCCCAAACACCCGTGGCCCCTTCGCATCAGTTGTGGGTTAGTGTTTTGTTTGTGGACTGAAATGGTGCTAGAGAATCTTGAAATAGCTTCAATTAAAAAAAAAACAAAAAAAGTGGATAATTGCATTTAATTAATGGCATATTAATTAATTTTATTGTTATGTGTACTTTAAACAAGAAGTTCTTTCAAGATAAATCATGTCAGTAGCTATAAAAATGACACTAAAGGAAAACCACTATAGCTACAGAAGATATTAAGTTTGTCTTGCTCTCCTTTCTAGTTTGCAACCTGGCTAACCAAAATGTACAGAAAAAGTTTTTGCTTAACCCTTTCAGCAAAGTATTGCCTCAGAATGAGGCATCTGTAAGCACTAAAGTTTGCCTTTGTGCAAGGGGACTAAAGATGGAAGTTGTAGATTGTGTGCCGTTTTGGAAACATGCATTTATCAGTGTACGTATATAATTGTCTATGGCATGTTTTCATTGCATAAGAACTAGAAATTTACAGACAAGCACAATTTCTAATACAATAAAAAATAATTTTCTTAAAACTAATTTCTAATTGATGACAAAAAAAAGAATTCTTGGTGAGTTTCTTTTACAAACTATTTTTCACAGGTATATTAACTTCAGAAAAGATAGAGGGTTTAATTTTTTTAATGGTTTGTGTTTTCAAAACAGTTGTTTTTGGCTTGTTTTTTTTATTTGAACTTTATTTTGATTCTGTGGTGGTCATTTTGACACCAGATCATGCTTTCCACATCTACATCAGCTATTTGGATGTAGGTTAAAGCTTCTTGCTTTCCATGAACTTCTGAGAGGTGGATTGTTTTAAGGCAGTGGCATAGTATCCAGGAAGGAGGTGACCAAAATGCCATGTTGTGTGGCATTCCAATAACTTTTTTTTTTTCTTTTTCAAAGAGCAACCTTGAAATGCATAATGTTAGCTCAGGAAAGCAAGGATCTATGACGACCCTTCCTCCACGCTTCATTCCCTTTTCCGTTGCGAATCAGATAATCTCATTTCTGATGCTGCTCAGAGTTCCATAACATAAATCTGAGTAGACTAAATGTTCAGCTGCATCTAATGACTTCTGTGTACTTTTGAACTGACTGCATAAATTATATAGTAGAAGATTCATGCACAAAATATACAAATACTGAGTAGCAGTAAATGGGGTTTGTGGACGAAATTCACTTCATGCAGATGGCCCATTTAAGATGCTTCTACTTGACAGTCTCTGCCAGAGGTATGTTTATGGGAGGAGGGAGGGTAGTAAAGGATGAAATGTAATTTTGGCACTGTCTAAAAGGAGGGTAAGTAAGCATCTTGCTAGACAGCCTGTCCAGAATTTTTGGATCAGATAACCTGGGTGCATCTATCTTCTAGTTCTGCATTTGTATTGGAGGCTGCAAATAAACATTACTCGATAGAAGGAAAAGTAAAATAAGGTGAATTTTCTCTAAGAACTTGGTTGTTAAAGGGGGTAGTAGTCTTATTAAGGAGTGGTCACAAGGTTCTGAATGCCATCACTCTTAACAAGGTAAAATCTAGGTGTTACCTGGTGTGTGGAGCCAAGGAATGCTATATTGAATAAAGTTTTAAAGTTAGAGAAAGGAAATGTAAATTCTGTGAACTGTACCTAAATTACAGAGAAAAATCAGAGGGGATGGTCTGAGCAGACTGATGGCAGGGCTGTGGGGGAGCTCTTTGAGACAGCATCCTATGGTAAAACTGGCAGGCAAAAATGATTACATTACTTGTTTAAATAAAATTGACCTTAGAAATAATTTCTTTTTCTTGAGGAAAAAGCATCATGTAAATCTGACATTATTTGGGACCTTTATTTATATTAACAGCTATTAAGAGATAACTATCACATTTAGAGGAAAGTAATGATGTTTTCTCCTTCTAAACATAATTACTGTAAGCAGCAAACATCAAAGGTCAGTGTTACCAGAGCACTCTTTAGGATATTTGTACAAGCCATTATCAGTTAGGAGGCTATATACTGAGTTGAAAGCTGTGGTTATGTGTAGGATTGAGACAGAGAACTAACAAAAAGTCAACAGAGGATGCTCTGTTCTGATGTCACGCTAAAATCAATGTCTGCATGCATGTATTCTGTAAAGCAATTCTGTAGAAAAGGCTTTGTACTTCCCAGTGTATTGTTCAGCAGTGAGATGTACATCAAATATGCTTACTGTGCAAGTTTAATTATGTTCTCTCTATTTGCTAGTCTTGCATTTTCAGTCTGAAACCTAAGTTTAAAGTGCATTTTGCTTTATCATCTTCAATGTTAAATCTTACGTGGATTCATCTCTGCCTTTATTTTTGCAGCTTTAGTCCTGGCAGGTTTGCCCAGTGGAGCTGTTGAGGCCATCTTGTAAGATATATGCTGTATACTTATAAATAAAAGAAACTGTTTTCTCTTGGTACTTCTACCAGCCATCCCATCACCCTCCAAAAGTAGTTTTGCTTAACACTTCCACAGGTATATTGGCTTCTTCCATTTGGCTCACAGTTTACAATCAATGCATAACTTGTTCAAGAAAGATTTTTTTAAGATAGGATGCTGTAATGCCATTCTTCACCTTTCCTTTTGTGTACAGACAAGTGTCTCCTTCATCCTTATGAAGTATGTATCTAGTGTTGCATTTGTTTATTTAGTTGTTTGGGGCTGTTTTATTTGGGTTTTTTCCTGGGTGATTAGGTAACTTTTCCTATTTTTGATAGATTTATTTTTGCCTCTCCCTCTCTAGCTTAGTGAAGCTGAGAATCACAGGCCCTTTCAAAGACTAGATGTAAATTTGCTCTCCTGGAGTGTTGATGTTGCTAACCTTGAACCTTAGCAGACACATCATCCTTGATCTTGTGGAGTCGTACATGAGCTTTCATGAGTGAAACACAGTCAAAAACCTGATCTTTTTCTTTTCCCCTGATAGTTTTTTGAAACCGATGCTAGTTAGAAAGCCGATCTGAGGAAATTCCTACATAGAAGTACATGAACTTCTGGGATTTAAGCCTTTCTGTCATCTACTCTATCTTACGCATGCATGAATATGCAGGTTCAGCAGCCTTGCTGTTTTGTCTTTGCCCTGTACAGTGCAATCTCTGGAAAGTGATTCATAAAAAGGTTTTATGGATACTTTTCAGATGCTGATGTAGCTCTTACTCACCACCTAGAAAAAGCAAAAAATGTCAATGTTCTTCTTTCTTTCACACATTTTTCTGTGGTAAGGTGTTCATCCCCAGAACATGTCAGAGTATTGCCTCCAGATTCTTCTGGGGAGGTAGGTGGGGTGCTTGTTGCTGTTTCATGGGTTTATTGTGCGGTTTTTATTCAGGGGTTTTGGTTTTTTTGTGTTTGAGAAGGATTTTCTGAGGGCTTTCTTATTTTGCTATTCCTGTTTGTGGATTTTATTTTAAAAAAATAAATGAAATCATCTCTTGTGTGGCCAGTGACAGGGCTTTCTAAATCCGTGTTTTATAATTCCTGCCATACCAGCAAAGCCCATGTGGAAAAACACCAAGATTGCAGAGAAGAAAACAAATCTGCAGGTGAACAACTCAGACTGGCTTCTGTCACATAGGTTGCAAAGAGCTAAGAGCTGTTCCCACATGAAAGGCTGTTTTTTTCCAGAGGTGGTGCAAGGTTTTGGAAGTTACGAGAGTCAGGGGAAGTGTTACTCTTTCAAACATAACTGCATGGTAAGTGATTCTTGTTAAAGACTCTTGCTGATATTCTGCTTCCGTTGTTCCTATCTTCATAGGCTGGTGCACTTGTGACACTCTAATGGGTCATGCAGCCTTACAGAATTCCTCATCCTCCTCTGCATTATGTGTCCTTCAAATACTTTGTAGAAGATATCATGCCTCCCTCAGTTGTTGCTTCACTAAGATATGTGAAGCACTATGTTCAGCTCTTTAATCATCCAATATTAATTGTTCTTGCCAGGCTGCTTCTAATGTTTGTTGCTTAACTTCCTTTTGGTTTGTCTTTATCCTTCTCTTTTTTTAGACTTGGACAAACAAAGGATTTGGAATACTAGTTAGGGAGGATAATAGATTTTAATTTACCTACCTTTAGTCTTTCTGGATGATGTAGCTGTGTGTTATTTTCTATACTTTATGTCATTAGAAGAGGAAAGACATCTTTAGTATTGCACTGACTTAAAAAGAAGCATCTGCATCCTTTGGTTGCTATAAGTGTAAGGGTTTTTTTCTTGATGGAGGGGAAATTGATTTAAAGAAATGTAGCAGCTTAGTCAGTCTGCTTATCAGAGAAGTGGTAGATTTGTAGTCCTTTTGTAGCTCTGTTTTTTTGACCTTGTAACTTGTAGTCACTTTGTATGTTTGAATAGTGTTTTTAAAGCAAAGATCAAGGAGCAGTTGACAGAAAGAAAGAAAGAAGGGTGTTATTACAAATATGTAAATCATGACAACTCCTACTCCAGTGAGAACTGGCAAAACTTTTACGGCAAGTTATAGAAGAAATATGTATGATTTACTGCCAGATATTTTATGTCAGACAATTAAAATTATTTAGGAAAGCTGGGTATCTGAAACAGAATTGGAAAGCAGATCAGTCTGTGGAATTGTCCCATCTGGCAGATGTCTGCAAGAAATCTCTGCAAGCAAGAATGATTTTTTTTTCTTCTTTCCCCCAAATTATATATGCTTTTCCAAATTTAACAGCAGCCCTCTAAGAAATAAGTGGTTTGAGTTTCATTGTTCCCACTGTGAATGCCTGTAAGCACCATTGAGGAAAGACACATTTCCAGACTGAAGCAAATAAAAGGATTATTGCCCTCCAGAATTGTTATTTGATAGGTTAAATCTCACAGATTTATATTTTTATTCTTATTTTTACTGGTTGAGCAGAATTATTTATTTTTACTGGTTGAGCAGAATTACTGAGCAACCATTACTTCCTTGTCTCTACAGCCAGATGCCTTGTATCAGTTCTGTATCTCGGTTGCAATGAGGATAGCTATTCAATTACTATGATTTTTGCTTCTTGTTTGTATGTTTTGGGAGGTCTTCTATAGATATATCAAGAAGCTCTCTCATCAGACTGAAGTTTGTTAGATGGAGAGGTACGTGTCCAGTAGAAAATGTTTCAGGCCTCCTCAAAAAAGGGGAAAAAAATACGACTGATGTTTTTTGTGTGTTCCTAGCTCTTTTCAGATATCCTCAGGACCATTTTTTTCCTACTCTGAAAACTGACTTTTGGACTGTGAAGGAGGGAAAAAAAGCTAGAAAAAGTTGTCATTATGGGTATTCTTTTGAATTGTCAGCTTCCTTTCTGGAATTGGTGCCCCTTTCCAAATCAGATGTTTCCTTTCTTGTCACTTCCAGTTGGTATATGAGAAGGTATAATCACTGACTGATAGTTTGCCCTCTGACCAGCTTCAGGGAGTGAAGTAATACTTTACAGCCCTGTTGGAAGTACAGTCTTGAATGTTTTGTTAATCTTTAAAGATCTATTGGTTTGGGCTTTTTTTAATGTATATCACCAGATACCACAGTTTATCTGAAATATTTTTCCCTATGCTTGAAACAGACTTGATTGGATTTTAGATGCTGGATATTTGTTTATTACTGAAATAATGCTGTTTAACAAAGTGTATTCAGGGTAGCAAAGATCTATTTGCCAGCACACTCATGTTCTTTGCACGGGAAATAATTTTTTGTATGCAATTCATTTGCCATGTTTTGGCTTTCTCCAGCATGATTATTTTCTTTGTTAAGTCATTAATACTGTTTTTATCTACTACCACATGGAGAGTGGAACAGTCCCTTACAGTGAAATGATGACTGGTTAGATTCAAAATTTTTTTATCTATAAATCTTGCCTTCTCTATAATTGTTCATACCTGAAAGAATCAATGCTTAGAGAAATAATTTATATTATATGAGGTAAGAAAACCTCTGGTAAGTGTAGACCATGTGAATGAGAATAGTTTCTCTGGAAGTTTGTGGTTTAAGTTCAATGTTTTCAAGACAACAGTTTTTCTTTATTTTTTTTTTAACAATTGTGAGCACATCATGCTAGCTCTGCACAGAGGTGAGAGTACTGAAGTACTACAAAAGTAAAAACCTTCAGCAGAAGTTTGGAGTAGTTTCTGTGTTACAGAGACTAATTCCAATATACATAATTGGTCCACCCAATAGCAAGACAGTCACTTACCTAATGTAATAAACTCTCTGTTATGCTTTAAAAAACGCAATCAAATAATACTTTAAGCTAGAGAAGAGCCTTTCTGGGGTAGTACTTTTTTTTTTTCCCCTATAAAATAGCAGTGCAGTTTTAGAATTAGTTTATTGTGTTCTGTTCTTGTTCCCATGCTGGTGGAAGTTATGCTTAATTTTGGCCAAAATGAAATACTCCCTTTATTTGTCTGCATGTTTTTACTTCTGAAATGAGCACCAGAGAGAATCATGTATTATGCAGTATATTTCTCTGCCTCAGTCACAAACGCAGTGTTTCTTCCCTCGCTGTCTCTTCGGGACCAAGCGCTGTGCTTGGTCACATGAGGAATTTTAGCTGGTGTGGTAAAGCTATGGGGCACTTTAATTGTGACCCAGGATTTATACTGTGCTCTGCAGTACTGTGAAAACATTATTCAATGGAGTCCCATACTCATCAAATGTGTACTGTGATGTGAATTCTACTCTGAAGGCAGCAACACATTCCCTTTCTGAAAAGAGGTTTTGCATGTCTCTGTTAGTATAATTATTCAGGCATTTTACAAAGGAGCAAAAAAGCCTTTGTTTTGCTATGTTCCAAAGTGTTGAAATAATGTATTTTTAAATTTGTTTAGTGTTACATTTCAGACTTTTTCCAGTTTTAAGTTGGGATCACTTCAAAAGCAGAGAAGATTGGATGTTGCAGTGGTCATCATTGCCTCCTTACTGAAAGTCTCAGATGAACACCTTAAAAGCAGTATTTGGGTTTGATACTGGCAGAAAAGTCCATATTTATTTAATTTTTCTTTCAATGTTATTGTGATGGCAAACTTCTTTGCACAAAATTTATTATGATTTGACTATGATTGAAAAGAGAGGTAATGTTTAAAAGATGGATCTGGTATCCAGCTCTTGGATCTTGGCTCTTTGCTTACTACGACTGCATAAACACCTGCAAGACCTCATAGGTCTCATAGGAAAAGTGCATATTTCCTTTTTCTCAGACATGGGAAAATGCATTGACCACAGTTTTGATCTTGAGAGCATTTTCACATTTTCTGCTGAAACCATATTATGTAAAGATAAACTAATACCACAAAAAAAATCCCAGGAAAATGACCCTGCTGATGCCTTTGTAAGACACTTAATTGAATCTATTTGAAATGAATTGTGTTTCCTTAAGAGAAGCCTTATAAAGCAAAGACTTAAGGGTGTGGTGGAAGACAGCACTAATGTTTCACTGAAAATCCTGTCCTCCTGCAATGTTGTGGTAGTAGTGATGCACACATTTTGCACTGCTGTAAAATGCTGCATCCATTGGGTTGTGTGAGTTTGGCTTTGGTGCAGCTGCAGTGGGGCACAAATGCAAAAAAAAAAAGAATCTGACGAAGCAATTAAAAAGACCCTTTGTAGAGATGAGGCCTAAAACTAGTTCTCGCCAGCCTGAATTTTTGTTGCTGTTATTGTTCCTGTTGGTCGTTCACTAAGTATAGGAACAAAAGAGCTTTTATATCCAAGTTAAGAATAGAGTTTCTAGCAAGGTGGAACCAATAACTGAGAACTAGGAACTTGGTGTTTGGAAGAGCCAGCAGAAGGGCTTCCCATTTGAAGACATCTGTTAACAAAACAAAACACACAAATTTTTTGCAGTAGTCCATCCATCTTTATCCCTGTTTCAAAATCAAATTTCCCATAGATTTGCAAGTTTTGCTTTGGTAGTCTGGTAAATAGCAGACTACATTGGTACGTAAATAAAGAGACTTGAGATTTAAATTGCAGAAGTTAATCCTATCTGGCTTGTTTGTCTAGCACTAAAACTTCTTTGACCACCACTCCTAAATTTTAGGAGTAGATTCTTCTTATACACAATTAAACTTCTAGCTACATCAGAATGCAGGCTTTAATATTCAGTTTTCATAGTGAAAGAAAGGTAAGATGCTCTTCGGTCTAGTACAGCATGTGTTGAAGCAATCTTGAGTTTCGCATAGCAATGCCGTCCACTGGCACATCATCAGTCTGCCAAGATTTTCTTCATAATTTAGTGTACTTGCATAAATAATGTGTAAAAATGTTGAAATCACAGAAAATAATGTGGATAAAATGACCATTAAACTACATTTGCTATTATTAAAGTCCTTTGCGAATACTGAAGTAGAAAATTACGTGTGGCTTTGTTGGTCAAACTCCTTGTTTTTTTTCTTTCAGTAATGTAATCTGTGATGCACCTTACACTGCACTTTTTTGTAGAAACACTGTGTATACTATTTCAAAAATATCTCTTCCAGACAACTGTGCACTGGGAATTTCTAAGAAAACATGGTACACTTCAGCTCTGAACTTTATGCTCTTAGCAAGCAGAGTGGTCTCATCAGCAAATTCCCATTTCTGTGCTGTAGTTATGTGCTCATATTGGGGGAGAACAATTCTGGAAACAATTTTTCATGTTTGGTGTATGCTTTTATTAGCAGTTTCCCTCCCCCTTTTCTTTTTATCTGCCCTGTGTACTTCTCCAGTAAAAATGCATTTTACATGCAAATGATGATAATCAACCTTTGCAAATCCATTTGACTCAGTTTGAAAGGAGCAGAACTGGAATGAGTGAGGAACGAGGATTGGGATCCTTGACAAACTCATGAGGTGTGGTTCTTGATATGTTGTCCTTTTTTCTGTATTTACATATAAAAAAATAATATTTGTGGGGAAAAGGAAAGCTACATATCTTGCTTTTGGTGGTTAGGTTTAAAGAGACTTGCAGTAGTTTTACTGAGATACTCATGTTTAATTAATCATATCTTTAATTGATTAGGAACTCGTATTGCTTCTGATGCAATTCCGCTTACTTACTTAGTTCATTACCAGTATTCTTTCAAGTGAAGATTAGTTTTAATATACTGGAATGTGCTTAAATTGTTTTCTTTTTATGTTAAATTTCTTTGAAAAGTACATTTAGTAAGCCATTGACATGGAAGACTAGAATAGTACATTAACAAAACGAATGTTTGACAAGCACGATTCTTTAAACATACATTGTTTTTTCATTTCATATGGCTGTAAAATTAAAAGTGGTCTTAATGTAATTCAGTTTCAACAAATGGTGCTTTTATCCAACTGAAAAATAATCACCTTTTCTTTCTATTAAGCAAATTAAATATTTTTACCAAGTAACTAGATTATTAACTTAATGTGCCTCGGTTATTTTGACTGACACAAGAAGAAAAAAATCTATGTAGGTTTTGCCTAATATATTCAATCTGTTATAACTAAAAACCCTAAAAGTTTATGCAGGAAATCATAATTGCATTAATTTCATAGTATAAAGACTATGATCTTTGGATTTTGTTTTACTAGCACAAGTTTGTGCAGAAAGAGTGATGTAGAAAGACTGGGGAGGTAAGTCAGAACAGCTGAAAACTAAAGGCCATGACAATTTAAGCTGTTGTTCATGACATTTTAGGGAGGCTGAGTTCAAAGTTAGAGGAAACAAAATATATGGAAATGTAAGTTGCTGCGGGTAAGGTGATGATACTGACACAAAGTCTAATCTGTGAATGTTTTCATACAAACTGGATTTCAACATTAGTAACTTCATTCTGAGATTTTCTTTTGTTGTCACTTCTTTGCACTTTAGGTGAACTACAGATGAAAATGAGTAGGTAGACGTAACTATTTATGTGTCACTAGGCATAATAGTTGAATGTTCAAGAAGATTCTCATCCTAAAGTTAGTTTGCGAAAAAAGATTTTTTAAATCTAATGTTACAGCAAGCATATATAATTGCTTAAATACTGAGATAATCCTCAGTATTTATTGCATCTAGTAGCCCACAAAAGAGTCAGTATTTGTAATTTTCTGTAAAATGAGGCAGGAAAGCCCAAGACTATGAAGTAGAATAGAAACCTCTTCTTTCATGGATCCATTTGTAGTTGGTAGTTGAGTGGATGTGCAGAGGCATCTGTGCTGTGCAGGTGGAAAGGTCCATTTGACCACACTTCTAAAGTTACAGTATCTCTGTGGACATAAAAGAACAAAGTTGTTTAAAGCTGTGAGTTGACAGTCTACCTGGTCCTTCTTAGGCTGTTTTCTTGTCTTTCTGCTTATAGTAACATATTAATATTTGCATAATCTATGCATGGTCACTGTTGTCTATATAACTTTTAAAACCCAGTGACGAAAATATGATAGAAGAACTTGCCTTGTCTTTTGAGTTGATATGTTGGCTTTATACATTTTGGTTTTTTGTGTTATTATGGTTCAATTCACTGGATCAGCAATGCTTTCATGGAGTGAGAAGCTCAGTTTCTTTTCTTATGTTTTTGTGCATGCTGTCGTTCCTGCATAGTTGGTTTCTTTGATAGCCTTGGTTTACCTCGTGACATCTTGCTGGTTCGTCTTGGATCAGCGGCAGAACTGCTTTATCATGCTGTTCTTTGGGCAGATGTGCCGCTCTTTGTGCGCCTGCCTTCCAGCTTTCATCCCACCTTTTGTCTCTGTGGTGTGGAAATTGATCCCTCCTAAAGGGCGCTGTCAAATTCAGTCAGGGATAAAAGGATACCGTCCCAAAGCTGGAGGAGAAAATCAGCAGGTCCCTAAGGATGAGCCTGTTTCAGCATGGCTGCATAGCTAAAATATTGAAGCTGCTGGCTCTGTGTGTGCCATCTTAAGAATTTGTCAGTGTGAATAACCCCCGACCCTCGGACTGTATGCAAAGCAAGGCCTGAAAAAACAAAAAAAGTTGCAGGAACTTAACACACGGAGCGGGACTAAAAGCCGGGTTTCATTGGTTATTTCGGACATTTAACATTCAAGTCTCGTGAAAGAAAGAAGCTCATTATGACTCAGTTCCGTTAATTAGACGTAAATTACTGTCTTCAGTGCCTTAACACAAGGGAAGGTAAGGGGGAGTTCTGCAGGACCAGAGGATACAGAAATTGTAATTAGATGAGGGCTTGGGCTGGGAAAGGGTGATTGAGCACAAGCCCCCATTGAGCTCGAGGGGGGTGACGGACTCAGGCTGAACAGCGTGTGCAAGGACTGAACTCAGAATAATCACTTTTTAGCCTCCACCCAGATTTGTTGTGTTTCATTCCAAGATGACTGGTGTGGCTGACTCTGAATGATGTGATGAACAGATGTAGTTCATCTAGTAAAGGTTTTATCTTCTGCAGAAAGCTTTAAGCAATCTCCGTTTTAAAAAGGCGATTAGCCTTTAATTCTAAAAAGTTCAAAGGGACATCCAAAGTATTCCCTGACTTCTCATGGTCCTGGGCATAGCCGTGGGCTTCTCACAGTATTTATCATCTCTTTATCATGGACAGACTGAAAATATTATGCCTATTACATATTGTCTAGCATACTCTGTCCCGAAAATTTTGGGTTTGAAGCAGAGTTGTAAAAGCATTAAAGAGATAAATGAATTTTCATGTGTCTATGTTGAAGAAGAGGTAATAGTTTGTTTTGAAGCTAAGAATTCTTACATTAGATTTGGTGGGGCTTCTTCCATTGCTTGCAAAATTAACCATTTGTAAAATGTATGACTTAAAAGATGTTTTAATCCTCTAAAAAGGATTTCTAAAAAGCATTTTGCAGTTTGTTGATTCAAATTTAGAGATGAAAGGATTGTTTCCCATAGTGTAAACATGGAAATGTTTATTATCCACCTTGATAGTAAATAGCAATAGCCACAGTCTTTCCTCTCCATTAAGATTTTTTCCAGCGATAGCATTAAACAAGTGTCTGACTCAACAGTAGTTGTAGTTTTGTTCCCCTCTCTAGAGCTGAATTCAGAAGTAACATACTAGCATAACCTCCACAATGGAGTAGTCGGTTTTGAGAGACTGATAGAAGTACTTAAAGCATCATTTAATTTCTTTTTGAATGGTAGTATCTAACAAGGAAAAGTTAGCAGTAGGGAATTAATGACAGGGAGGGCTCATCGCTGGAAGATTACCACAGTGAATAATTTTATATTCCTGCATTGCTATCTGTCTGACTGTTCCATGAATACCTTTTAGAGCCAAGCAGTAAATCTTTCTGTAATTTTTATACTGTTTCTCTAAGAACAGTTTTCTGTTCTTGTGGTAATAATGTTGGTAAGTAACTAGGCTGGTTATATGTAGTGAAGCTGGGATTTGTGGTCTTGCCTCCTGATGATTAGGCTTTCTTTGTTCAGCAAAAAGCCATTGAAGTATTAATAAAGGCAAAAAACAGCAGGTTGCTCAGCACCAGTCAGAAGCCAACACAGTGAGGAACAGGGGTCAGGCAAGGCGAGGACACAGATGGACTTGTAAGTAAATACCAAAATGTAATTTCAGGCTTTTCTTGTAAAGAAAATATTATGGAGTTTAAAACCTATAATGAAATGGACATTTTGGGCAACTGGCACCTAGTGTATTACAGAATACATGAAAAGAGTTTACCAGTTGGAATGTCACAGTTTGAAATGCAGGAAACACAAATGTTACAGTTCTGTAAAGGATGTTGGTAAAACAATATGATCTGCTCCTCTCCCATTTCTTTTAGGGTTTATTTTTAATTGATAGTCATTTTCTAACCCTTGAACTTCCTTTGAAGTAACAACCTAAAAAAGACAGAAACAGTTTCATAATCGTTAATATTCCAGCGGTAAATCTGACCCTCAGGCCCATACTTATCTGCGGGCATATTTGCTTCTGTGAGTGGTAAGAGTGATTCTTGTAGCTGTGCTGTTGCAGACTTCTAAAACCTAAACTTGTGAGGTGTCCTAGAAAAGCAGACAAAGTGTTTCCTTTGAACAAAGTGAATTGTTTTGTTCTTATCTCAAACTGTTTGGCTTGTAAATCCCGTTTTAGCCTTTTCAGTTACTTCAGCAAGTTGATAGGGAGAAACATTGTGTTCTTCACTATGCAGTCTTACTCATTAACTGTGGTCACTGTAAATCATTGTCAGAGTGACAATCTGTTAGTGACAGGATGGAAGATACCATGTTCACGCATGCAGCTGGAAGGGCATAACTGTTACCACTGAAGGTCATTTCTGAATGCAAAAGGAATAGCAGATACTTCTTTTAGACGGTTTTTGCATGACCAGTATTAAATGTTTCATATATCCAGATTGTGAGAATGCTGTCTACAGATAAGAAACACTTTATTCTTCTCTTTGCAATACTGCCAGTTAAAAATAGCCTTATAGATGTTATTGATGTGATTCTTGTTTGAGGCAGGATAGAATTCTATGCTGATTCTTTCTGTTCAATCGGTATACCATGTAGACCACTTAGTGAAATGCTTTATAATAAATAAACTCTTATGAACTGTATAAATAATTTGAGAACCAGATCCCATAGCAGACCTAGGAGTCTTGCTGGAACAGCCTATGTCCTTCATGTCCTACCTTCTGCATCATCTGCTCTAATACAGTGAAGTACATAAAACACAAGCCTAGTTAAGTCTGTAGTTAACAGATTTTGTCTGCCAGCCTGGTACTCCTGTATCCTGGTACATGTTTTGCTCCTTCCTGTTAGTAAAAGAATGACTTCAGAAGCGGTTGAATCAAAGCATTAATAGAATAAATGAATTAAATAAAGAAGTCTCCTATGTAAAAGATTTATTATCTTAGTCTTAAAGCACAAGTAGCAGGGACACTTCTCTCATACATAATTTGGATGGACCTCCTTCCAAGCAATAGGTCTTCTGCAGTTAGGTATTCTTTGAAAGTATGTACTCTCTTTGGCCAGCTTGTCTGAAGGGCTCAGCTTCCAGCTGCTAATTTTGCCCCATTGGGTCTATGTGCTTACTTTACCTCAAATTTCAGAAATTTTTAAAGTGAATGAATTCCCCTTCTCTAAAGAAAGAAATGTCTTTATTTAAGACTGGCTTTTATAAAACTTGGAGTGCAAGATCGTGTATTTTTGTTAGCTAGTACTAAACAGCTGGTACTTTTTGGCCTCAAGTTGTGCCAGAGGAGGTTTTGATTGGGTATTAGGAAAAAATTCTTCACTGAAACTGTTGTCAAGCATTGGAACAGGCTGCCCAGGATCGTGGTTGAGTCACCATCCCTGGAGGTGTTTAAAAGACATGTAGATGGGGCACCTAGGGACATAGTGGTGCACTTGACATGTGTCATGTTAATGGTTGGGCTCAATGATCTTAAAGGTCTTTTCTAAACTAAACAATTCTGTGATTTTAATCCTAGATGGGTCCTGATTGGGGAGTGCCTTGTTATAGTTCCCTAAATTCATGTTTTGTTTAGCTGCTTGGACATTTTGAGAGAAACTGTGTGTTTTCATTGAAGAAAAAAACCCTTTATGGCACCTCTTCCCCATTAATTTCCTTTTGTAATCACAAGTCCCTTTTATTCTGTAAAGATATGAATTGGAAACTTGAGACCATCTTCTAACTGATCTTTGTTCACTGTGCTTTAGTCTTAATAGCTTCCCTGCCACTGTCAGCACCCTGAGGTCGTACCAAGAGAGAAGCAGAGGAAGCAGAGCCTCCATGAAGTGCAGCCAGTGCTCCTTGGGGAGTTGTTGCGTGCAGTGCTTGTGACACAACGTCCAGGCCCTAAATTTCAGACTTAGGTTTGAGAGGTGTATCTTTTACAGGCTGTGGAAAGCAGAGGAGAGGGTAAAGCAATCATCAGTCTGTTTCTATTTGAGCACCTTCAAATGTGGATGTGGGTTTGTCGGGCGCTTTGCTGGGAGAGGAGCAGGAGCTGGTGGCACAGTTCGCTGTCGACTGCTGAGAGCCAGTCAGGGAGCACAATCAAATAACGAAGCTGCATCCCTGTGTGTGGAATGAAACTAAATGCATCACAGGCTAAAGACAAGAGGAACCTGATATTTTTATCTGATTCATTATTCTAAGAATTGTATTGTAATCTCTCCTTTCCAGTGTTAGTTCCTGTCTGCTTCCAGCTGGCACGTCTTCTCATATTAGGCCTTAAGCCCTTGTTCTGCAATCTTCCACTATTTTTTCTATTGCTGTTTCATACTTAGCTCATCACAGTTTTCTTCAATGGCCTATTAAAGCTTCCGTCTGGATTCTTCCTGCTCTGTTGGGCACTGCTCAACAATTTATGGGAAGCTTTTTGTTTGTGCCCGCCAACTGCAACGCGAACTAGAGAAGGCGTCGCTCCTTGTCAAGTGGCTGTGCTAATTGCGACCCACACTGGGTGTATCATCAAGGCTATTTTGGATCCAGGGTAGGAGCCTTTGCCAGGCCAGCTGGTATCCATTCAAGGTCGGGTCTGGTGTCTGAGTCCCCAAGGGGCAAGTACACAGATACCTATCTATAGCTAAGTGAAAGGATTCTTTCAGATCAGAAACTTTTGAGACTGGTTACCCTCAGATGCTAATTCTCATCAAGAATATTTACCTGTAGGCAGTCTCAACCTCAGAACTGTAAACAAATACTTCAGTAATTTTTCCCCTGGATATATTGGATGTATAAACCACTTCTGATCTGTACTGACTTTCTCTCTCCTTTTCAGAAACAGTGCTTAAAAACAGGCTCTTGTTTCAGTCCAGTTAATGTTATTTAGAACAAATCTGTTTCAGTGTAACATTGTAATTTTTTATCAAAAAAAAAACCCCAAACACCAAACAACCAAAAGTGCAACCAAAAATAGTATTCTTCCTCCTTGTAGGTGGGTGGCTCTTCGTTGACTTTGTGGAAATACTTACATAGGTGGATTAGACATTTTAAAAAACTAGTGTTGGTGGGGTATGGAGTTTTCTTGTGACTTGAACTGATACCATTTATCATCAGCAGTGAGTATATTTGCTGGGTAGATGATACCAAAATACTTTTATCATTTGATTACACCCTGCAAAAACTCATTTAAGGCATTTTCACAAGTCTCTCTTTGTTCAGTGCAAGGTCTCCAGAAGTATCAAGAGAAGTGATGTAAGCTGGGAAAGGAGCCCACTCCAAATATACATCTAGAACCACTTGATCTTTGATCTTAGTTTGCTGGTGGTTTGCACGTAGCCTAGGGCAAATCTTTTGACTTTATATGTGCGCCTTTCTTTGACTCCAAAATAAGAATACTTGCCCAGCTGAGAATAACATTGGAAATATTTTAAAACAAAAAAGGCTTTGTCTACTCCAAGTCTTGTGTCATTTTTAAAAACTACACGAGTTGGCCTAATGAAAGATACTTCTTTATCTAAAACTTATCATTCACTGTTAATCCTCTAGTCTGTGTTGTCTGGGCTTTGACTTCTCCAGTGAAGAGGGAGTTATTTTTAGATGGCAGGTTTCCCAGTCTGTCTTAACCCTTTAGCAAAGCAGTTTGTCTTTCAGTCAAGTACAGAAAGTGTCCAGATGATGAGACAAATTTGAACTTGCTACAGTTGGTTGCAAGGAATTCCACCATCTTCATCTAGTTGTTCCAGTCTTTAAAATGTTTGCATTTATTTGATAAATTGAGTAGAAAATGGGGTAAAGACATGCCAGATAATTTCTGGAAGTCTGCTTCTGAGGATACCCTGAAGACAGAAGCCATTATATGAATACTACATCAGCAGCATCCCCATGTCAGATACTTAAATTCACAGTTAACTTAGGGCAGAGATAAATAGCACTCAGTGTCCTAAGGCATTGTTATGAATCCATATGTATTTATTAGTATGTGTGTGTAGGGCATCCGTGTATATATAAACAACATAAATGTCCTAAGATACAGGAAGACCTGTTAGTTTATATTCTGAATGCATTCTGCATTTTTCTGTATCCCCTAACAATATCAATCTTGTTGAGGGTAAGCTGAAATTCTGAAAATACACTAGTTGATGGTCCTTTTCCAATATATGTCAGGTCCTCTTATGTATCTAGTTCTAGTCTTTGGATAAAGGTCAAAGAAAACATTTTTTAATGGGACAGGTTAATACAGAAAGTTTCAGTTCTCTTGTCTTTTATTCTTTTGTTCTGTTCTCAGAACGGAAATTGAACTTTTAATATCAATTACAGATACAGTCTTTGAAAAACCAAAGTTTTCAGCTGTGTTATTAGCAAATTTCAACTGTTTATCTAAGAATTTCTAAGGGAGGAATGTGACCACTTTTGAATAACTGTACCAATAACCTATATATTTTGAAGTTCTAGATGTTGAAGTAATTCCTGGCCATCAGAAATTTGAATGCCTTTCCTGTGAGAACTGAAGTGGTTCTGATTCTCTTGAATAACTTCATAGGCAACCATATCTCTCCTGTGAAGTGTGTTTAGTTGTGATTTCAGCTGAAAAGGAACTTGTCAGACTTTGTGTTATGAATATTGCATTTAGACGGGGAGAGAAACATTTAATTGTTAATGTATAGTTTATTTTACATCACTGAGTTTAAGCAGTGATTTACCCCCAACTCCATGAGTTATAAACACCTATAATTTGGAATCAAATTGGAGGACTGTTGATTATAGAACTAGCATTCCTGTTGCTTCTGCTTAGCAATTTGTTAGGCACACAGTCAGCGTCCGTAATATTTATTATATGCCAGGATTCACATTTTGTTTTTCTTCCTCCATACATATTTGCTATATGCTGGAACTTTGCATCTCTGTTCCCTCCTGTACAGTAAGATATCTGTGAGTATCGGTGGGAGTAGAGCAGAGCTGGCAGTATATAATCCTACTGAACTTCTCTCTGCTTTGGTGACACAATCCCACAGCAGGAATACAAGCTTGTTTTGCATTTCTTTTTGTATCTGCACAATAGAAAAGGGATTTAGTTTAAGAAAATGGGGAAGGGATATAATGCACAGATTTTAAAAAGTAAGGGGGAAATGAGCTAGAGGAAGTAGTGTTCAAGTATAGTATTAAGAGCCTACTCTGATGGGTTTGCAGTGATTTTGCTCCTTTGGAAGCAGATGACTAAATAAAGCAATCAGTCATAGATACCTTCTTAACCAGCATCTCCTACCAAATTTTTTATCCTGCCAGTTTCCACCATAGGAATAGCATGGATGTAAATACCACCTAGAGCTATAAAAGTGGTTTTAGCAGCAGGAGTGTAAAATCTCAGTTCTTCAGCTACTGTATGAATACTGAGATGTATGTATTAACAGTCCAGGACTGCATCTCCACAAGGATTTATACATATGTCCAGTTCAAAGCATATGAGTAGTCCAAGAGTATTTGTAATAATACAAAAATCATTTTAGTGGTTCAGGCTTTGTTTTCCAGTCAGGCAAATCCTACAGTTGACCTCATGGTGATTTGTATTAGCTAATGCTGCAAAATATGCTTTTTGATTGTGTAGTATAGTATTTTGTATGTTTACATTACAAATGTCATTCTTCCGTGATCATGCTTTGTTCCTATAATTCTGACTTTATCTGTTACGATGAAGGCTTGGCTTTGGAAAATTTGAAACAGACTTGTGGTTATAATTGTATCCATAAACCATGCAGCCTTTAGTGCTCAAGTCTAAATAAAGAACAGAATCCTCATAAAACAGAGTAATGGAAGCAAGTAGCTTCTGCTGCAAAGAAATAGGAAAACCTGTTCTACTTAGTAATAAAAGTTTCAGTATGTTAGTTTGCAAGTATTTATTGTGGGCATTGATCTCGTGAAAACAGTCTATTGGCTGATTATTGCAAATACAGAAAACATACAGAGATTTATTGTTCAAATGTGAATAGGTTCACAGGGCCTCATTCTCTTTTATGATAAAAGGAAGGAGGAAAATACTCCAGGTTCTGTTTTTTCCTTCTTGTTGCTTTAAGGTTTTGTTGTACCAGGACATAACGGGCGGGTCAGTGATAACTCTGAAATTTGGCAGTCTTTGTACATAAGCTATATAAAGCCCAGGCCTTTAAAAAAGTTCTGGTAAAGTGAGCTGCAGTGGTTTTGAGCTGGGGCAGAGAGGAATGTGCTTTAAAGAACAAACCTCTAATTTACTGTTTCCCAGATTTGTTATGGTGGAATAATTTTCATAGACATCCAATATGGCATGTCCACAATGGTACAATTCAGCTATCAGTAAAAGCATATTATCTTTTCAATTTCACTTGCCTGTAAATAAATGCAGTAGATCTTAATTATAGTTTGCCTGAAAAGTAGGATTAGAACTTCTAATTTTTGATTTCTTTTTTGGTCTGGGAGTCAAGAGGAGATTATTTTTTTGTGTGGTTTTGAGGTTTTTGAATTGGTTCTAAGGAAAAATTCTTCTAGCTAGAAATTTCCATGAACATACATTATGGTCATTGCCTAACTGTTTCACTAAATGCCCACAGATTCTTCATGTAGAAACATCTTGTGCCCCAGTTCAAAGCAGCATTTGAGAGCCTCTAACAGAATGAGGTAGGCTGCAGATAGACATCCAACCTGAAAAGTGATTTTGATGCAAAAGCATACACAAGTGCCTTCTTTGTTCATCCTCTGGTTGCTCTTCCTGCCTGTCCTCTCTACTGTGACATCGCAAAATGGGTACGGTTGTTTATTGATCTCATGCAATATTTCACTTATTTTAAAAATAAAAGTAGATGGAGAAAGGATGTTTTATATTGTGTGCTGCTTTGCTCATCATCAAAATCACGTGATTGTGTTTTCTGAGCCTAGTCTTTACTATTGGCATCAATGTCTGAAATGGTGATAGAACAGCTTGACTGTTTAGTTCCTATAAACTTCATAGCAGGAGTCATGATTCCATGAGTGCAGAATTCACTTGTATCCATACTGGAGGACCTCTCTGAGGCACGCAGGGTTTTATTTTTACAAACTGATGGAATAGAATATTTTTTTCTCATAAATCATGCTGAGTTGTACCATCATAGATGCTTCAGGTACATGAAGTAGCTACACCAAGGAATCAGTCATCTGACACAGTGTATGTAGATTTACTGTATGTAGATTTACCCATCATCTCAAAGGAACTCTGAATGATGCATCAAAGAGACTTTTCTGTTACACTGGCCCAGTCTGGGGAACTAATACAGTTGTCAAATTTGTGCTTGCATTGCTGAATTTTTTTAAGGTAATAATGGCAGATTTTCATTATACAAATGATTGACGATGTCAATCCCAGGTTCCTTGAGTTTTTGGCATGTACCCAAGAAAACACAGGGTTGTTAGATTGATCTTTTTTATTTCAAGTACAGACTCACGATGTTACAGACATACAAGAAGAAGACCTGGCAAGCTTCACATAAAAGCAAACACCAGAAGCTAAGCCCTGGAAGGGTACAGTTAACCTGTGTTCTGAGTGGTTCTGAGGACAAGGTTTCTGAATTTATTTTTTTTGTAACCTTGCAAAAATCATAGACTCTCCAGATGAGAGATATTCTGTCTTGATGATGTTTGTCCTGGTCTGCATATGCCTTAGCTATGTGATGTCTGAAATGAGATTCAAAAATCCATATTGTGGTATTTATAAATAGTTTGATTTTCAGTGGTCCCAAAAAACCACAGCTGCTGTCAGCAATTCAGTTAATTTAATACTCTGTTTTGCATTTAGTGAAAAAACAAATGAGCCAGAATTAACAGAGTTGGTTGTTTTAGCACGACTTCATTACATAGGCACCTCTGATGTGGAAATAGACCAGTAGCAATTGCTCCCATCAGGTTGAGTGTCTTTTGCATCATTTGACCCAGGTTTTCTACCATTGTCAGTCAGATATTTGAAAGGGTAGCAATCATCTACTACAGATACACAATTTTATGTAAAGACATTGAGAGGGTCTTCTAAGATGGTGTTGGTGCTGATTATTTCAATATCCCTTTGTCAGGTACCTATTACCTATGTATTTTATAGCTCTTCAGAAGATACTGGAAAGGCAAGGAGTTACCACCTATCTGTGTAGCCTCAGTGCTTCCCTCCTCTTCAGTCCCCTGTACAGACCGAAGAGAGGAGCAACATGAAAGAGGAGGAGGTTATTATGTTAAAAATTATCAGTTTTTTCCTGCTTCACGCATCCTACTGTCAGAACTAAATGTTGATATATTATGCACAATTTTCAGTGTGCTCACAGAATTTGAAAGTGGGCATTTAAAACTCAAAAGCCTGTGAAATAAGGAAATCTATAAACTTTCATGCAAGGAGGCGACCTGTGGCAGGGTGAGACCTTCCATCTCTCTCAGTGAGAAGTAGTTACAGCCCCTGCACTCTATTTGAAGAAGTCAGTATCATACTTGTCCTGTAGGAAGTTAAGATGTGGAGATAGGGAGGCAGACCCCTTGCAGCAAATATTGCGCTATCAGCTAAATAGTCACACTATCCAGCTAGACCTCAATATTACAGTGCTTAATTTGGGGGTTGATAGATGCATGTGACAGTGTGTACCTAAAGCCGGTATTTTCTGTTATTGTCATGGCATGTCATGGCTCTGATGTAAATTCTAAATTGCATTATGAGTGAAAAGTATTACAAATTGAAAAGGTTCTTGTACATGATGCACATACTACACTGCAGTATACTGACCAAGTGCTGCTTCATGGTAATAGCCTTCATCTCCAACCAGGTTAAAGGTGAAAAAAATGATCTGGTTGTCCTGTCTCCTTACAAGGCTAGAATCTGATGTGAGTTACACATTTCAGCATTACAAGACTTATTCAATAATTGGAATAAGAAGCATTCACTGCTTGTGGTCTCTTTAAAAAATAAACTTCCATCAAAATTCTTTTCCATGTTTACCTCAGTTACACTGAGATAGAACTTGGAGTTTTCACAGTTACAGCGTAAATGTCACTAGCCATTTCTCTCCTAGTTACCTCAAGATACTTTGCCGGATTTCTGCTTCAAAGTTTGGAAGGAGCCTAGCAGAAGAACACTTGAATACTTGGAGAGAGCCCCCAGAGCAGCTCCAGGGCCCTTGCATAAACTAGGAGAGACTGCTTGCTTTATTTCTCTTAAAGACCCTTAGGCGGAAGGTTTTAATGCTCATGCAGGGCTAAACCTTCAAAGTGAGCAAATGTGAGTCTCATTTGCTAGAGTTTCCACATCGAAAGCTCCTGTTCCCTGGGATAAAGGGTGCTCTGGGGCTGCATGAAACTCCTAAGCAAGTGCAGATTTCTACCTCAATGAGCTGGTGCTGCTGCCAGCATTCCTCGCATACCCATCCCAGGGAGGCCCTCCTCCGTAAACTCCACATGAAAGAGGGCAGACTAAAAGCCTTAGAAAGTGCATCCAGCTTTTTGTTTCCTTTGTCATCAATACAGTGTCTGGTGTCTCCAAGACAACCATGTCTAAAAGGCTGACTGCATCTTTCACTGCTGCTCTATAGCGAGCTTGCCGAGATCGGCTGTGAGGGCCAACCTCTAGCCAGTTTTTATCCATGCGTTTTCTGGGTAGTGCCTGAGTACTTTATGTGCTTGCTTTGGTTTCAGTTTTATTGCAAGAATTACGCTTTGGTTTATCAGATACTAGTTTAAAGATACTGTTTTGGGGTTATCCCAGCTCATCTTTCTTTGAATAATCTTAATGGGCAGCTAGGATGTTCCCAGTTAATGCCTGCAACAATGCTGTCTTTCTTTGCATTTCAGGTCCATTCTGCATCTGATAATAGATGCCTTCCTGCCACTGAATAGAGATGTACTGAATCTTGTGTTCTGCCTGCTCTTTTGTTGCCCGTGTGTGCCACCTTCTTGAATGATTACGGGTTTCAAATTTAAGCTGAGAGAGTCAAAATACTTAGTTTTATGATTCCTGTATAGTTGTCAGTTTGCATAATTGCAAACCTACAGACTTGGGGGGAGGAGTTGAGTGATCATTCATGATATGTGTTCTCTGAGCAACATCATCACAATCCTTTCCCAGTGTTCAGCTGCCCCACATCTGTGGCCTCTGTGTCCCCTTCTGTGTAATGTACTTCTCAGCCATTTGCTTAGAGAAAACTGGTTAATGAAATACAGTTCCATGAGGTCAGGAGCTTTGGGAATTACCATTGTTCTGTTTCCTTACAGTTGTCTAGGAGAAGCTGGATCCGAGGCATGCTTTTTTCTGGCTGAAGTGAAGAGTAGTTAAAGATAATGTAATTATTTGTGGTTTATAGCTGCCACAGTCAAGAACATCACCCGATGGACTTTGTCAAGGTAGTTAGCAAGGTAGTTAACTCTTAACTCTAAGAGTTAAGCAGATGCTACTATCACTTTCCAGAATATCTGAGACCCACATGCTTAGACAAAAGAAAAAGAAATAAAATTCTCTCATAGCAAATTCCAGCCTGAGTAGTGGCAATTCTGTTTTCTTGGCAGCCTCAGTATACTGTAAAAAATATATAGAACGCCTAGATAGATAACATTTATATATGTTGGGAAATCTTTAATTGTGATCATCTTTAATAGTGTTTGTTGTAGGCCATTAATTTACTTGTATGTCAGAATCTAGTATCTTAGAGATAAAATTGATTTCTGCAAGCTCTGTATTGGTGTACTTGAAAAAGGTAAGTAAAGACTTGCCTGTAGACAGTAAGAAAGGACTGTGTGAATAGACACTATTGGTGGAGGTGTAGTTTGCAATGGAATGAGTGAGAGCAAGCTGTGGTGCCTGTGACCAGGGCCATATCTAACTTGGCAGAAGCATTCTCCCTTGCCTGCATGCAGTTGGTGAGACCAGTCATGTATTCCCTTAGCATCCTTAGAAACATTTTCTCTGGTTTTTTTACCAGGGTCTCAGCAGAGCAGTCAGATTGAGAGACAAAGAGGATATGGTTTTAAGGAGGAGGAGACTGGGAGACTCTTCATGCTTTAGCAGCCTTGGTTCCCACATGCACACCCTCCTCCCCTTTTCCTGTTAGTCATCAGAAATTTCAGGAAAAGCCACAGGAGCAAATCCTCCATTTGGTGGTAAGATTCCAGACATCAGAAACTGTGTTGGAGCTCCTTTTCATTTCCCTAGGATGCAGTCTTGTGGTTCTCCTGCATGCCAACTCCCCCACCCAAATCAATACCAGTGTGTAGTACAGAGAGTTTTCTGCTATGTGCTTGTTTCCCTTTAGCACTTTGCAAACACAGTGACTTTACTCTGGAAAAGCTGCTTTTTGGTTGTTGAGATTTTATTTATTTATTAAGTATCAATTTGAGATGCATGCTCAGGGAGGCTTTTTGTTCAACTTTCAAATGAAATTACAAGTGAAGACTCATACATTTTTCTGTAGGAGTCTGTTAATTTCTTCCTTTCTTGCCTCATTTAAAGCAAGACTAAATAATACCAAGATTATTTTATTGCTTTCAATCTTTGAGGTGTTTTGTTGGGGCTTTTTTGCTGTTTGGTTTGTGTGGATTTTGGGGTTTTTTTCAAAACAGTATGAAATTACATTTCCAGTAGACACCATCCAAGAGTTTTAACAGAGCAGTGGAGTAAATAATAACTAGAAATTGGAGAGGGTGGGAGGGCACATTACTTTTTAAATACTTTTGTGGAGACTTAGATTTTATAAAGACTTGCAAGAACTTCAGGTTGATATGATTGGTGTTACTATATAAACAGGCTGTGTCTGGTTGGCTCAGGCTTTTCAGTTCTTGCTTAAATTCACTAAAGTCACATTCATTAATAATGTGACTGCCATCCTTTAGTTGTTCAGTTGCACCATAAATCATTTGTTTCATGCGTGTGTAATGTTTTCAGTAAATTGACTGATGTGGGCATTGAGTTATGTAATAATGAAGATCTTGAAACTATAATTAGTTTTAGTCTACTGTGCTATCAAAATAACCTGTAAGTCAACACACTTTTCTCTGAGTTACTGTTCTAAGTTGCATTTAATAATCACAAGTCATAATCTGTTAAATTTTTAATCATTTCAGTGTTTCATGTTTAATGTTTTCATTTGAAAGGTGAATTGTTTCTCTGTAAATGGATCAGTGTTAGCTGAAGTCACCTTCTATGAATGTGATACTTTACAATCCACTGCAGTTTTAGGAGTTTCGACAAAAATTGCACTTTTTCCTAGATAAAGTCTGGGGGGAAAGATAACTGATTGTTTCAGGTTAGTATGAAATTATTCCCTGTTGTC
Organism: Drymodes brunneopygia; assembly: GCA_013400955.1. Taxonomy (NCBI): domain Eukaryota; kingdom Metazoa; phylum Chordata; class Aves; order Passeriformes; family Petroicidae; genus Drymodes; species Drymodes brunneopygia. The sequence continues at coordinate 257,554 of VZTZ01026495.1, read as the reverse complement.
ACCAGCTGTGTTATAGTTTCCTATTTAACATTTACTAGTGGTACAGCATAAACTACACAATGGCCCACAATAAACTTTACAAATCCTTGCTTCTATTTTTATCATCAGTAATGCCTACTAGTGGGCTCTGTCACTTAACTTCTTCCTAGCTGTAAATAAAGTTATTTTTCAGCCATGTATCGCTTCCTTCAACTTGCCTTGCAAATCTTTAGTCTGAGAGAGATTTTTTTCATGAGGAATCTCTGTGGCATTGTGGTTTGCTATGAAGGCAAGGGCAGATTCTTGCTCCATTTGTAAACCTTTGCAAAAACAGCTTGCTAAGTAGTTTTGGAGGAATTTGTTTGCCTGCTTTCTGCTTGCTTTTGAGCTGGCATACTTAGCACTCTTGCTGGACATGTTACATAGAATAATGGGGGAGGGAGTAGAGGATGAAAAAATTAGTGTGCCGCACATTGCATAGAACTTGGCAGACTTGATAAAGAAACAGACTTAGGATTCTGCTGATCTCTCCAGACACCAGTCAAGTACACTTTTCAAACTTTCACTGCCCAAGGCAAGCTGGAAAGAATTGCCACCCCTCCTAGTCAAAAGCCACTTGCACAGTAAACAAAATAGTTGCTAAACAATTTGCTGCCCTTAATATTTAGCTGACCTGCATGACCCCTTGTCCCGCCTGTATGGCACAGCTGTGCTGGCAGCAGTGTCACAGGAACACTGAGGGCTGCAGCATTTGGGTGGCGTTTGGTGATGTATTCCTGAACTCTGTGTTTGTGGGTCAGAGCATAAATTCCTCATCTGAGCAAAGACTCAGATGGCTTCTCTTGCCTGCAAAGACGGATGTTTGTAGCAATTGTAGGAGGAGCAGAAACCTTGTCTATAGGCTGAGATGGTGCTTTCCCTGTGCAGTGTAAAACCACTCAGCCCAGCTGTGGCACCAGTAGCAGTGGGTACTCCTCACCTCTCCACCTCCATCTGCGAGGAAACTCCTGTTTGACCAGAGTGATGTTCCTTGGGATTACCCTGTAAGACAGCATTAATAGAGGCAGGGATGGGCTCATTCCCTGCATCCTTTACTGGACGGTTTTATTTACCTTAGATCATGTTTTATAGTTAGCTGCATTTGAAACCCTTAAAAAGTTTGGGCGTTGTTTCTATTTGAATTTATGATCTATGGTAAGAAAAGGAAATAGTCAAACCATTACTGTATGTGCATGATGTTTATGAGCAGATGAGAAATGCAGACTTGGCTGTTGGTCCAGTAAATATAGTAAAGTACTATTATCAGGAAGCCTAAATGCACCATTTAAAAACTTGGTAAATTTAATTTTGGGAGATGATAATAATCTACAGTACAGTGTTAATCAGTATCAAAACAGTTTAGTTCTGATGAGCCAGTTCTCTAATTCAGAGTTATATACATTCGTTGACTGGGCCTTCTAAATGTATTTCAGGCTCAGATGAAAAAACTAAAGGACAAAGCCACCTTCTTAAAATTAATTTTAAAAACTCTCAAATCTCAGCCTTCTACAGCTGATGACCACAGTGAAGAAAAGTGTTGAATATTAGCAGATATTTAAAAAATGAGAAGTGCTAAATGACTGCGAAGACATTCTTAGGAAAAGATGCATCCTTCCCATTTTCATCTAGAGAAATAAGATAGCTTTTTTGATTTTAAACACATAGTTTTTCCTTCCGATCAGTGAGAATCACAAGCTCACCTGTGCTTTGACCTACAAAGAAAGAATGGTTCTCTTTGACAAGAGAGGAAACACTGACACGAATCATACTCATTTATTTTTTTCTAAATAAAAAAAACAAACATTAAGATTTTTGTACCTAGTTTAAGTGGTGACATATTTTCAGGACTGTGTTTCGAGAGTAGTGTTGTGTTCCCTCATTAGTTTTTTTAATTACTTCAGTATGACTTTCAAATTTTTCATTACTGACTTTCGTGCTAATTTCTGATTCCTTTGTGGAAGTCTTCTGAATTTAGGTCTTGCCTGCTTTTTAGAATTAATTTAAGAATGGTTTCTGATTTTTTTTGTAAATACAGCATGAATTGTGTTTGCTCTTCATCCATCATCAGATAACAACATCTCTAGTTACAATGGGGAGAATGCATTTGACAGAATACTGGAAGGAAGTAATGTGTCCAGTGTTGTTATCCCTTAAAATACTGTGAGTTAAGCTATCTCAGGTGAGGGAGATGTTTTTGCTTAAGACATTGCTGTTTGTCTTGGCTCTGCCACCCTGCATCAAGATTTTGGGAAGATCGTCGGGTCTGCTACCTTTAGAAACTTCTCTTATTCTCTCTGTATCTTTCCCATTTGGGAGAATGATAGAACAAGCACCTATGTAGCAGTAGTACTGCCCTGAAAAACGCAGACACATTTTATGGCAAACACCTCTTGAAGACATATAGTTAAAAAATATGAAGGCAGAGAATTGGGTTGTGTCATGTGTGAGAAGGTAGGCTAAGAAAAGAAATGGTGGAGTCAAGCTGTATTAAGGATATTAATTAATACCAAAACAAGTTAACATTGCAATACTTGGCAAAAGTGCAGAGATCTGTTGGATCTGGAGGTAAACTACTGTAAAAACAGAGTTATGTAGCGTAGAGAAACATGAGTCAGTTGAATGTGATTTGTAAACAGATTGAATGCAGTTACTGATTTTTATCCTGAAGGCTTGTTGAGAGTAGCATGGATAAATCATAGTTCAGTGACTAAAATTTCTCTTGTCTCAAGTTACTGTTACCTTGGTCCTCAAGAAAAATTTGAATTGTGTATTAGAGACATCCAGCAATAAAGGAGTTAAGGAAAAACCATATAGACTGATTATACCATTTGTTTTGAAAATCTGTAAGTTATGACTGTAATGTACAAAATGCCAACAGATGCACATTATAAGTGACATCTCTGCATTTATAAAACAAAAAAATCCATACTGTAGTGAACTTTATAAATTTTTAACTTCAAATAAGGAACATCGGCCATGTTGTGTGCTTGTTAGCCAAAAATTTTGTTACTTTTACCCAAATACCTTTCTCCATACCCGGTGTAATGTATGTATTTAATTTGTGGGATCATGTGTATGTTCCTTCATAATTTTTTTAATTTATGACACTACTAAGCATGAATCTGTTAAGACCTTCACATGAATGTTATTATTTTATGACAACATAGCCTTTTGTACCATCCTTAAGTTATGTACACAGTATCTCAAGGATTATTGAAAAATGGACCTCAAAATGAAGTTCAATTTTCAATGGCTCTGTTTCCCCTTGGCAGCATATCAAAGCCAAGTAATAACATCTCAGTGCTAGTATTTTAAAATGTAGCTCAGATGTTTATTGTAAGGTCCAGATCTGTTCTGTTTCACTTGCTGCTTCCTCCTGCTGCAGGAGAGGCTGCTTTTAGTTTGCAGAAATCCCTTTCTCATGGTAAGGTGAGCTTTAGATACCATGATCTTGAGCTCTGAGAGGCAAATCAAAACAACACATCATTCATTTAATGTAGGCATTGCCTAACTTAGTAAGAGTTGCTCTGGACTTTGGTCAGCTGAGATGGGCGGATCAAATTGATTATATTGCTTGCTAACCTGTCTGGTTACCTCATCAAAGTGTTACACCAGCCATGTAGAGTCTCTCCACTGTCAGGAAGGTCTCCAGTACAGAGACAGTGAGCAGCCTGAAAAACTGATGCTGAAAAGCTGAAAACATGATGCCACATGTTCTGGATAGTGCCTTTTGGACAACTACTGAGCCTGTGTTTGCGGGCTCTCAGGCTGTGTTCCTTGGGAGCCTCCTCCTGAGGGCAACTGAATTCCTCAGCTTTACTATAAAATGGGGTAGGGTGATGTGAATATGAATCTTATCTTCCAGCCACAATGTGCACCTTTTAATAGAAAAGTACAAAGGTAGTGGAGAATACCTGCATTCAAATTACTTGGAACGAATAGAACGCATTTAGCTTTGGGGCTTTTCTTAAATTTATTTTCAGGGTGTACATGTGCAAGGAGACAATTTGTTCTGTAGCTTTTTAGTGTAGGATTAGTTTGGGTTTTTTGGGGTGGGTTTTTGTTTCGGTGGTTTTTTTCCTTGCTTTTTTTGGTGTAGTTTTGTTTGGTTGTTGTTTTGGGTTTTTTTAAAACTTCCTAGAACACAGCCCTTAACCCTAGCAAAATAGGTTCTAAACATCACTGCAGCGATTCCAGTCCTTCCCTAGGGATGCAGACTGGCCACACCTGCATGCTGATGGCTCTGTCAGTTCGAGAGGTTCGGAGAGGAGAGGTTTGGAGAGGAGAGGAGAGGAGAGAGCAATTTTTTATCTGCTACTGACGAACGTCAGACTGCCAACATCTGATGGCAGGTTGCTATTTCATGCTCTGCAGTTTTGTTTCAACAGAAACTCAGTATGCTGTTTCGCTGAATGACTTTGTGTTCTCCCTGTTGGTGACACTATTGCATTTATAGGCTGAAAGCATTTTCACACGCATACAAAGACACATCTGGAGCATAGTATTGGAGAGAAACTGTGCATCATGCACCAAGAAAGGAGAGAATTCTGCCATGAGTAACTTTAACAATCTTTCAGATAGGTCATGAATCTCCTTATATTAGCCATCAAAGTACAGCATTTCGGTGAACTTTGCACAAGATGTTCATGGTAATACTTATCCTAAGGAAAAATATCTCTGGATCAGCAGTCATTACTGTAGAACACACTGGATAGTATTTTCTGAAGTACACAGCAAGTGTAGCATGGCTTTCTTTATTCCCTTTGCAAACTGGCATTGTTTTTGGGAAGAGGAAGTGAAAAGAGATGTTTGTTCTCGTGAATGAATGCCACAGGTGTCTTTTTGTGGAGTTCAAACATTAGAGGAAAATTGAGAGCAATACAGATGGCAGTTGAAATAGCCATTGAAATGTTAAAATGTTTATTACAATGGGGCTTTTCCATTCAGATTCCTTTTGGACATAAATATTTAGTATTCTGGTAAGCAAAGCAAGGAGTGCCTTTCTATTGGAATAATACAGTACTTGGGTTTCTAAAGGAAATTTTGGTTCAATTTTTGTGATGGATTGATTCTGCAAGTTACTGAGTGTTTCCATTGTTCAGGTAAGGTATTCGTATCATGTTTGATTCATGTAAATGTTAGAAGTTATCCGATTTTCATCTTGTGCCTAGGACTCGTATTTAAGGATCAGTCCTGTTATACCAANAAGCTGAAAACATGATGCCACATGTTCTGGATAGTGCCTTTTGGACAACTACTGAGCCTGTGTTTGCGGGCTCTCAGGCTGTGTTCCTTGGGAGCCTCCTCCTGAGGGCAACTGAATTCCTCAGCTTTACTATAAAATGGGGTAGGGTGATGTGAATATGAATCTTATCTTCCAGCCACAATGTGCACCTTTTAATAGAAAAGTACAAAGGTAGTGGAGAATACCTGCATTCAAATTACTTGGAACGAATAGAACGCATTTAGCTTTGGGGCTTTTCTTAAATTTATTTTCAGGGTGTACATGTGCAAGGAGACAATTTGTTCTGTAGCTTTTTAGTGTAGGATTAGTTTGGGTTTTTTGGGGTGGGTTTTTGTTTCGGTGGTTTTTTTCCTTGCTTTTTTTGGTGTAGTTTTGTTTGGTTGTTGTTTTGGGTTTTTTTAAAACTTCCTAGAACACAGCCCTTAACCCTAGCAAAATAGGTTCTAAACATCACTGCAGCGATTCCAGTCCTTCCCTAGGGATGCAGACTGGCCACACCTGCATGCTGATGGCTCTGTCAGTTCGAGAGGTTCGGAGAGGAGAGGTTTGGAGAGGAGAGGTTCGGAGAGGAGAGGTTCGGAGAGNTTGGGAAGAGGAAGTGAAAAGAGATGTTTGTTCTCGTGAATGAATGCCACAGGTGTCTTTTTGTGGAGTTCAAACATTAGAGGAAAATTGAGAGCAATACAGATGGCAGTTGAAATAGCCATTGAAATGTTAAAATGTTTATTACAATGGGGCTTTTCCATTCAGATTCCTTTTGGACATAAATATTTAGTATTCTGGTAAGCAAAGCAAGGAGTGCCTTTCTATTGGAATAATACAGTACTTGGGTTTCTAAAGGAAATTTTGGTTCAATTTTTGTGATGGATTGATTCTGCAAGTTACTGAGTGTTTCCATTGTTCAGGTAAGGTATTCGTATCATGTTTGATTCATGTAAATGTTAGAAGTTATCCGATTTTCATCTTGTGCCTAGGACTCGTATTTAAGGATCAGTCCTGTTATACCAATTGCTGTAGATACAATCCCCTGACACTTGGGTTGCTGTAGATACAATCCCCTGACACTTGGGATGCAGTCTGGGCATTTGGAGGATGTTGCTGTGTAATCTTTACTAAGAAATTTAGAATGTTGTAGCTAATAATTGAAAAATCAAGACTGCGTAGAATGCAGTAGCTCAGTGCTTCTCAGCAAAATAGTCTTGACTCAGACAGTAATAGGTTAATTGCCACATCCAGAAATGAATCCTAATGATTCCCTCTAGGAGCCATTATCACATGTGGGGTTTTCATTGAGATATTTATAACTGTAATCTTTGGTCTCAAAGCTCATGTAACTGTTCAATCCAGCAAAGGGGTTCAGAAAGGTAATACCCTGCTCTCATCCTTAGGCTTTGCTAAAAGTAGAATTTTCAGTTCTAGTTCAATCAGTCAAGCCCCTGCTATTTTCGGGCATTATTCCAATCTAACACAATTTGAATGTCAAGTGTCTTGTGTTTTGTGCTCACAAGGCCCACAGGAAAGTCTAGACACATAAAAAAAAAAAAAGAAAAAAAAAGAAAAAAGCTGCATTTATCATAGGAAGAGTATCTTCAAATATATCAGAAGATCCATTCTTTTTCTTTGCTGCTCTTCTGTGACTAGACTGAATCACGATTGTAAAACAAGAGTCTGTTCAGCCAGGTCTGTCTCTTCTCTTTCCACCTGGAATAAATTGCATAAATTTGCACAGCACTGCTTTGGCATAGAATCCTGAAGTACATCTTAATTTTGCAGTGGCTGTACTGAAAGTTCCCTGTTGAATGAAGTCTGTCTGTATTTCTCTCATTTGTCTGCAAACTGTATCCAAGGATTTATTTTCTTTTTCCCCTTCCTATATTAATCCTGGTACCATGTTGTGCTGCTGTCACGCTTGTCTGCATTTTGCAAAGAAAACATTTTTTTTAAATCAGTGTTTTTTTCCTGGTGTAACGCGTCTGTTATTTCTGTCAATTCTATTACTGTCAATTTGAATTTAAGGGGATTATCTAAGCCTCATAATTTTGTAATCCCTAGACAAGATATTCAAAGATCTTGAAGGAAAGTAGCATCACCTAAATTTTGATTTACACTCTGTCAGCTGTACACAAGTAACCTCATATTGGTCATTTTAATAAGTTTGCACTCTGTGGTGCAGTCAAACATGAAGGAACAGTAATACTAATGCTTGCAGCCAGTGTTTGTCTAATTTACCTAGAGTCAGGTAGACCTTACATGAATAATTTGAAAAGACTCAGGTCTGGGGTCCTGACTCTGTAGCATAGACACAAAAAGGCCAAGTTTCTCGTGTTTTTCCTTCTGTCATGTTGATACTTGGTGATCTTGAAAGGATGGGCTGTTTTCATCTCATTGAGAATATGGTTTAGGTAGTCAACCAAGTAGCTAAAAATAATTAATAATCATTTGTGGGTATTCACTAAGTGCCAGTCACTAGAAAGTATTCCAGCACTGGATTTTTTTTCTGATTATCGTACTTATTTTAACTCATGAGGAAAAATGCATAATATATGTACTAATTACTCTTTGCCTGCCATGTGTGGACTGATGGCATTAAGGTTTGCCTATGATGTTGCAGCATTTTAGGTGAGCTTCCATGGTCAGCAGTGTCAAGTAATTTCCTACATGTTTCTAGTTCAATCTAATTCTAGTACTATTGGTTCTTCATTTCTTTTTAAGGCATCTGCACACAGATAATGGATTGAGGGGGAATGTGAGGTATATTCAGAGAGATGCTACAAGATTCTAGAAACAACTCAAATAATAATCTTCAAATACATGAAATCAGGCATTTTCCTGATAGTTCCCTTGATATTTCTGTCTCTTTAATGATAATCATTTAATGAGCATGTCACCTTTGCAATTTTTAATGTTGAAAGCTGTCCACAGAGGGAGTGAATACCCATTTAGGGGTTACTTTCACCCACAGGTACTCCCTCATGATAGGATAGACTACAACTTCTTGAGTCCTCTGCTTTGTTATGGGCAGCACTACTGTGGCTTGGCTCTTAAATACTCTGTACTAGCCTGCACCAGTTACCAAGAGCTTTTTCTGAATTTTAAGGTCAGGTATCTCTATTTAAGAATAATAATGATGAAAACCTGAGGTCTGACTAGATACTACTAAGCTGCCATGCCAGCTAGTTTTCTGCCTGAGGCCTACTGGACATGATCCAGTGATACTATAATCCATGGGATTTATGATCTTTATTGCAATCTAACCACATCAGTGTAAATACTGCTGGGCTGTCTCTGCTGTCTCTTCAATCCCCTTTGGCAACTGGCAGGTTTCTTGCCCTTGTTTAATACAAAAGCACAGTGTTCAGTCATTTTTTCACCATTATCCATTTGCTAAGGAAATGAGCATCCCCGTGTTGCAGGGTGGCTCTACTTGAGATCAGCTGTGGCTGCTGTTTGCTTTGGGAATTCTGGTGTGGTTGTGTCCATATCCAGCTCTGTTGCCTGGAAGGTTCTCCAGGTTCCCCCCAGAGGATAACAGCCTTCATCTTTTAGAAAAGAAGTGACACACAGAGCTGCCACAGTAACTAGAGTATGACTAAGGACCTTTTGAAAGTCATAAAGAATAATTGTAGCTTTGGAAAATGAGACCCATGCCCAGAGGAGTGACATGTGGGAGAGTGACAAAAGCCACCAGTGTTGGGCAGACCAGACAGAGGAAGGAAGGAAGGAAGGAAGCAGAGGAAAATCTGTATTGGTGTTTGTGGAGGGTCATTGCATTCAAATGTGTGCTGGTTTGTGAAGCTGAAAGGCAAGTTTAGGGAGAGTTGTCCCCTTTCCCCTTGAAGCATCCATAGCTACATGGGAGGGACTGCAAAATGTGATGTCAAGAAACCGGTGGTATGCTGGGGTATGCAGCAGAATACAAAACATTAAGTGTCCCTGCATCTGCTTCTAGACTTTTTTTTTTAATGGGAGGCAGTATTGTTGAGAGGATCACTGCCATTTTGTCAGTGCTGGGAATTTTTGTTTGATGCAACGCAATGCAAATACAACACTCAGTTCTGCCTGAGCAGTCCTGTAGTTTAATGAGAAAAATCCCTAATTTTATTTTATTGTATTTTCATGGTAAGAAGCGACACATTGCCTAAAAGTGATATATGCTTCTCTCCTATGTTCTGTTGTTGTTCCTAAACCCCTTTTAGTGTGGGGGCTTAAGCCACTGTTTAAAGCTGCTGACCAGTTGAATTTGTAAAACAGATCATCAGCTCATTTGAAAGTATGCACCCATTTGATATTTCAGCAAGTTCTGGCTTTTTATGGAAACTCCAGGAGCTGGGATAGTTAGTTAGTTAATTTGTTATTTTTGTAAAGACAGCCTCCTATGATCTTTCTGCCTAGGTGTACTCCAGGCCTAAGCTATAGCCTGAAATTAGCAATGATTCAACACCTCAGCACTTCTGCCAGGAGCACAGTTGAAAGAGGGAACAGGAAAAAGGGGAGCATCAGGGAATAAAGTAAGTTTAAAGAAACTAGAAAACAGAACACCTGGAAAGGCAGGGAGAAGTAACAATGAAGAAGAAAGAGAGAAGAGCTAGGAAAAAAACTTGAAACCTGAAGCTGAAAAGGACTTCAGGCCAAGAACAGTTAGCAAAGAGAACATATAAAAGCATCTATTCTCTGTTCTCACTTTTCCTTATTGCTAGTGAGGGAAAAGGGAAAAAAAAAAGAGCTAACTTTTTGATATTTTCTAAAGATAGACTAAAAGGCAAAGCAGCTTATCCAGTTTTTACTAGATGTTTCAGTCATTACTGTAGCACAAAAACTGCCCTTTAATTGCTGCGCTGTAATTGTAGGTATTTGTTTCTCGCACTGCTTAAGGTCACATAAAAATGAATAGAGGTAAAAATAGGTTTGTGTTAAGTGCCTCAATTTTGAAACTGTTTTCTGCTAGCTATCTACAGAGACAGTACTTTCCCTTTAGTCTCCTGGTTTGACTGTTCAGTAGATACATTTTTTTAATTACCAAATTGGATTTTAGCAGGTGTAGTCAGTTGATGCATTATGGGTATAAGAGATTAGTGTTTAATCCTTCTTTTTATTACTGTGTCGAATGGTATACTTGGAAAAGTATTAAAGGTGCATTGCATACTCCAGAGTACAGAAATGACATTTATTACTGAGTTTTCTTTCAGCTAGCATCATTAGGGAAAAAGCTGGTGCAGAACTCTGCAGGGGCCTATAGACTCATCTATAGTGAAGCTGCCTTAAACAATACAGAGTAGAGGAGAATGGAAAGAAAAACGTTGGTATTTTAAAACAAAAGCAGTTGTCGAAATATAAGTACTTTCCCTCTTGAAGATGATTATTCTCTTTTTCTACATTTTATTTTTTTCTAAAATGAAGACAAAAGGGGTGTGAAAGCACAGATCTTTGTGCCAGTGAGTGGTAGAGGCAAGGACTGAAAAGGGTCAGTGAATCAGATATAATTTGGACTCTGTTTGAGATACCAGTCCTGTGTTTTGCTGATGGCTGGTATTCTCGTACTGAAAAGCTGCAGAGGCATTTCTATCGAATAGAAAGAACATTATCCCCATTTTCATTCTGGCATGCCTGTTACGACTTTGTTCTGTAAACAAAGAGGATTATGGGAACTGGAAACTAGATGGCATTTTATTAAAGAACTGTGTGAGTCTTTTCCGTGTGAATGCAAGAATTAGGCAGTCTGGTGATAGCTACCTGTGAAAGAAAACACTTTAAAAATAGACCTTAATGTTTGAATTATTAGAATTCATGAGGAGGCAGTCCTCATGAATGTAAGAAGGAGCTTTAATATTTCCCAGTTGTACTCTGCAACAAAATACTTTAAAAGAAAAACTTCCACAGTAATTGTACAAATTAAGAATGAAAAAGAATATGTTGCAGAAATAGAGGGATGTTTATGTCCAGTGTTCTTCTGTCATGTAGACTGCCAGATTGCTTTGAAAAGTACATTATCTTAGGAAATGTACATATTTATCTGTGTAGAACTAGCAGTCTCAGGAGTACGGCAGGAGAGAGAATTACATTGAATCATAGTTATAGTAACGAGTAAAAATTATTCTTACCAGCATAACATACAACTTCTGTAAAAACTTGGGGCTTTTGTACAGACTACTTACTTAACATCCTAATTCCCCAGAGTAAAGTCATGTATTAGTACTAGGTTTTACCTAATGCTTGTTGCAGATCACTCAAACTGCTTTCAATTAATGAAAAAAGTGTACAATATGATTTAAACCTAACTCTTGCAAATCACTTTTCCTTTTAATTATTGTTTTTCTAACTGAATGGACAATTAAGCAAACAGTTCAGCATGGAACCGTGGGAAGTTAAGCTGCTATTAGTCAGATCATGAAACACCTGAAGTTGGTAAATAGCTGGAATACATCCTTGATTTTACCTCTGTTGAAACCTTCTGATGTGACACTTCTTTGTCACTTGATAGCTTCATAACCAGGCTTACCCACATTACCAGATTGTAAAGATGGTGAAGACAAGTTTAAATAGGAATTAGAAGCAAATGGCCATATTTGGTCCTTAATAAGTGGCAAAACTCCAGTTGGGCTTGCGTGACCTGCTGAAGCAGCCCTCTGCTCGGAGTGAGCTGGGTTGGCAGAACACCATGCTCAGCACAAGGCACAGGTTTTCAAAAGCAATTATTGAATTAGCAGGCTTTGGTAAGTAGCTGTCTTTTGACAGCCAACTTTCTTTTCAAGTGTCACAGGTTGGTTACTCCAGCAAGGCTCAAAATGAGTAGCGCTTTGAGATTTTTGGATCGTCTGGAGTATGGGATAAACTACAGGTCATAAATATAAAAGTCGAGAAGAAAAAGGGATTAGAAAAGAAGGCTAGAAGAACCTTTTAGAAATAATACTGGTGTATGGAAATATCTCTAAAGGATATAATGACAAATTGAATTACAATACAGATAGGGCAATGCCATTGACTAAAACAACCTGATTATATTTCATATTTATTTTGACTCATTAATTTCCATAGCTAATTTTCTCAGTTTTCAGGTGCAAACATTTTTCTGGCTGGTGTAGACAACGCATGTATCAGGAAACCAAATATTAAATAGTGTTTAATAATATTTCAACCTGGTTTCAGGAAATTCTAAAATCAGACAAGATTTAAGGATGGTAATGGAAAAGGCAAGTTAGAATGTACTTTAGTTCTTTGTGATTATAGCAGTTCACCAGGATTCAAAAACCCAGTTGTTTTGAAGGTCATCTATAATGATAGTAAAGGATGTCTCATGGGCATTACACATGCCACTCCAAAGAGCCATGAACTGAAATACGAGCATGTGCACTATGTCAGTAGGACTAACAGATCACTTTACAAATACAGAAGTAACCAGTATGAGTAAATTACTAATTTATAAAGTAAGGGGGAAGGGGCATTATATGGGGTTTCTCATGTAGTTTTTTCCTGCTTCTCTCTCCGAGAAGTAAAGACTTGTTAAATACAGTGTTCTTGGAGAGTGTTCAGATACTGAGTATGCAGATAGCTAGACAGTTAAAGCAGAATGTTTCCATATAGTTTCTCCTCCTGTCAGAGGTAAAAGTGGTATCTAGTAGGTAGTTGTACCTAAGATACTTTCTTATTCTGTTTATTTTGTCTGCTGCAAAACGATCCCAAGTGGATTAAATAGCCATAGGTTTTCTGTTTTATGATGCACACTCTTAACTGTGTTGCTGAAGTACATGTGTTGTTAGCACTTGGCATTTCTTGCAATTTTCCATGATGTCTGCTAAGTGGGCCTTTCCCTTGAGGTTGATGCTTAGGCATTGAGAAGTGCATTCAAGAGGAGTAAGCGTTCCAACACATTCAAAGAAGGAAGCACACTAGTGTGCATGTGGATGTTACCTAGATGTGAATTAAATATTTTCTAAGTGCAGAAAATCCAGATGGCAAATTCAGTCTCACAGTCAAAACGAGTAATGAAAATTCCATATTAATATACTATATTGCACATTAATGTAATATGTTCATGAAATATTGTACAATGGGCTATATCATTAACATCAGATTTTTTGCTCAGTCCTTGTTTGGATCAAATAATTCTGATATTATTTGCCTAGGACAAAAAGAGCAGAAGGAGGTTGTCAAAGAGTGCAAACTAATATGAGTAGCTGAAAAAAGTGTTTTATTGTCTGAGAAATTATTCTAGGTAATTGAAGATTGCTAGTAATGTACATGAAGTTGGACATGTATTTTATAGGTATTATGAATCATTCATCTTATTAGACCTGAGCATGAGTGGTGGTGATCTCTAGTGCACTTTAAATGAATTTGCATGTCTAGTGTTTAACATTTTGTACACTACACATGTATGCATGCGTTGTAATTACTTCCATGCAAGAGTGTTAAACTGAAAGCAACCTTTAATACCATGGAGCTGTACACTTTCATTTTACAATGTTGTAGTCTCAGATGTCCTCTTTTATTCTTCATTTAATAGAATATACTTGCCTTAGTTTTAGGACAAGAAAAGACTCAAATTAGGATATTAATGGTCTTTTATATTAGGGTATAATATTTAATAATTAGTATTAATATTAGTATATGATTATACTAAATATAATTTTTCTTCTGTTTAAAGCCCTACTTTTATAAATCCTTGTGCAGAACCTTATTTTGAGCCTGGGAACTGAGTGCATTTACTCCCATGTTGCATATTACTGCTTAGATATGACTAAAGATATTCTCTTTAAAACTGAAACATTTATCTTTGAGTTTGATTGAATACTTCCTAGGGCTTTCAAATAATATAGTTCTGAAAAGCAGATACTTTCAGAAGATGCACAGGATACTCAGAAATCCTTAAAAATCCATGAGTTATTTTTACGGATTATAATACTCTGATCATTTATGCAGAGCATTATTAAAAAGCAGTAAAATCAGATACTTGATTACTCTTTCTATTGCATATAAAGTGACTAAGATTCTGCAGAGTTTATCTAGTTAACCTTTTTTAAGTGGGGAAAAGAAATCTGTGATTGATCTGTCAGCATTAAGTGACTTGTGGAAAGCGTGCCTCCCTTTCCTGTGGCTTTTAGAAAAGAACACGGTTGCATAAGCAGTCATTATTCACAGTAAAAAAATATTTCCTGTAGCATTTTTGTAAAAAAAAATCATTGCCTAAAAACCTACTGTCAGAAATCACTCTTTGTTCATACTAGTTGAACACTGAAAAATGAAGCAAAGTGATCTAAATCGAATTTACAAGACTGATAACCATGTGGTTGGGGGGAGAGTAGCTACTGCACAACCTGTACTCTGTCAAGGGAATTTAATTATAGATGGTTGTACTTGACTATAATTCGTTAATGTGTGCTCCTTGCAAAGGGAGAATAATTCTCACATTGACAATTTTATATGTTTTTACCAGGGTACTGTCAGAGGAAGGGATTTTCATTGAATTTCATAATACACAGTTGCCCGGGGGAAGAATATCAATGAAGTGGCTAGCAGGGTGGGTTTTTTGTTTTATTTTTGTGCTGCTGGAGTCTATATGTAAGGAGATGGGGGAAAGAAATCTTCTTCAGGAATTTAAATATCTCAAATATGAATTTATTCTGTTACTGTGCAATAGTTAGGAAATAATTTCTATAAACTATTGTTGTGATATCTTAGTCTTTTGGACCACAGTGACAAATATTCATTTTAGCTTTCACCTTTTTGAGAAGCAGTAATGATCAAAGTTTAGATTAATCTTAATTCTCCTTCACACTCTTCTACTTTGTGGAAATAAGTCTGAGAAGAACCAGAGGTAGAGCTGGCTTTGCTGTTTATCCTTTTGGTCAACACTCTTTTGAAAAGTAGATTTTGAGAGCAGTTGTGGCTGAGGTGAGAGGTTAGCAGAGGCACCGAGCTGAGGGTTATGTTGCTGGCTGGTGGTTCTTTGATTTTTTTGACTTATGTGAACTGTTTCTGAGGGTTTTGTTTGCAAACAGTGGTGGCATTTCAAGGATGCCCAGCTTCCTCCATGCTTGGGCTATGTGTAACCAAGTATAAATAGCACTGTTTGATGGTCCAGTCCTTAAGTTCTTGTATCATTAAATGTAGTGACTTTGGAGTAAGCTCTTCTTGGACATATTTTAATTTTTGTGCTGGGCAATACAGTCTACCCAGCTCTGCAGGTGGGCCAATCAGAATTACAGAATTAGGACTGCAGTAATGATTTCTGCATCCTGTGGAATATTTGCTTTAAGTAGGAGTTTTAAAAAGAATGTCTTTAATCATGACTCTTGGCTTAGAGTCATACATTTTCTGATTTGGCTGATGCATTTCAACATAGTGTTACAGTGAGCTGACTCAAGTTGCAAGGCCCATGTTGAAAAAAGTGGGAAGTCAATGGGATGGTTGATATCTGGGAACTGGACCTTCTGCCTGTCAGTTTTCTTCTCCTGTGTGATCAGCAAACCAGAGAATCTGTCACCTTCTACAAAATCTGCAGACTGTAGCCTGATTGTAGATTATAGGAAAGGAAGTCATTGTACCTGATAAAGCAGGTAGGATGGACTTGAGGAGCCATAGGAATTGCTTAAATATATGAAAACTTATGCAAGAGGCTGAGTATTTATTAGAATTTTGAAAAAGCACTCTCTCTGCTTATGAGGCAGACCAGAGGCAGCCTCTCCAAAGAGCATCAGAGGAACAGCCCTGCTGGTGAGGTATCAGCTTTTACCCAGGCAGATTTGTACTTTCAGGGCTCAGTGCTTTTTGGACATGGCATGCTCTTCTTCCCAAGGAGAGGCTGGCCTTTCATGGGAAAAGACCTTTGAACTGTGGATCTCTCTGGAAAGAGCAGTATCCCTGCCCAATCCAGCAAGATTAAAATTAAGAAGGTTGATGCTGTATCATTTATTTAGAGTAGCTCTGTGCTTTGTCTCCTTTTTGTAGGTGATGGACCCTTTTAAAATACAGTCTTTTCTGTCAGGAGAGGGCAAATGTGAGAGTCTGGATAACTGAAAGGGTGCAGTAAGGAAAGAAATTTAGTCTGTAATACGGTTCTTGAAGTTCAAATACAAAAAAGTATGATTCTCCTTCTCAGTACCTTCCTGGAAACAGTGCATTACAGAAGAAAGGCATATGATGCATGACATTTAGTAGTGATTTTTCTTGAGAGGGACCTTTAGGTTTTGAAGCGAAATAGTTTGTGCATGGTTTAGCACAATATAAAAAGTCCAATAACTTAAATGAGGCATAAAGCCTCATTTCGTCTTCATCTTCACTATGCGGATTTCATCACAACCTTCATAATGGTATTTTGCACTTCTAGTGCCCATACAATCAAAATATTTCGTAATGCTTTCGAAACATTAAAGAGGGATCATTGGTTATAAAAGCACACTTCCATTTTTTTACTTACTATTACTTGCAGTAAACCAGAAGATAAGTGGTGGTGAAAAGAATTGGGTAGAGAAGGCAGTAACCTGTTACCAGTTCTGTTTTGTGCACATCACATCATCTACAGAATCAGTTTTACTGACTCCTTGTTCCAGTGTGTGTCTTTCAGACATGACAAAAGGAAGGAGAGAGGGAATTAAACAAGAATAGATAATTCCTAAGTATATAAAGGGACACGTGTGGTACATAATACAGCTTTTAAAAAAAGCAACAAAACAGACAAAAAACCCAACTGAAAAAGTACAAAATCCCAAACCAAAAACTCAAGGTCTTTAACTTAGGTTTTCTCTGTGAGGTTTTTACTGCTTCCTCCATCTTGTCAGTGAGGGATGAGGAAACTCAGTCCCAGAGCTCGTAAGTAATCTTCCTGAGATGACATAGCTGAATCACAGGCTGATGTGGGCACAGAATTTAGTATTTTAAAGATATTTCAGAGTTTCTGCCTTACCCCATTGGCAGAGAAGGTGCTGGAAGCACAGTTGTGTTTACAGTTATGGTTGCAGTGTAATGAAATTTTTGGAGTGTTTTTAATGAACTGCGTTGATTAGATCTTTGCAAGGCTTGAATTCCAAATCTCCACAGCCATCGACTGGCAACCAACTGAAATGTTCCATAGGACATGGAAGGAGGAGATGGTTTTCTTGCTGGTGGTGGGATAAGTTTGTAGGAGGGAGGCTGTTCCTGTCTGGGGTTGAAATCTCTGCCTCGCAGTCCACAGAAGAATATCCTTGTTCCATGGCGTGGACTGACCTGTGAAGTACAAGTCCTAACTCATACGAGCATGTGATGATAACACCAACAAGTTAAATATCTCTGCTTTTGTATTTTTTCCTAGTGCATTTGATGTCACAGTGAATTCAAGTAGGCTGCTTTTTCAATTTGTTTTTGTTTGTCTTTTTATATCTGTTTTACAGTGAAGTTTCGAAGCTGTGATGGAAACAAAAAAATACACTTTGGGAGCAGTGAGCCAGAAGATTTCAGAGTAGGTGAAGATGGTGTGGTCTATGCAGAGCGGAGCTTTCAGCTTTCAGCAGAGCCCACGGAGTTTGTCGTGTCTGCTCAAGACAAGGAAACCCAGCAAGAATGGCAAATGAGGGTGAAGCTAACCCCTGAACCAGCCTTCACGGGGGCTTCAGAAAAGGTAAAACAACAGCTGAAAGCAGCCTGTATAAATGTATCTCCACAAAGAGGCCTAAAAATAGGGATTTAATGTTGCCTGTCATGCACCTCTCCATGATCAGCTTATTAATGGACACCTAGTGCATGCAAACCTAGGGCTTTAGAAGGAACCTCTATATTCTTCTATGCTGTAGTTTTGCTAAGGCATGGAAAGACATGCCTGTTTAACTATGTAGGATTCTTTATGTTTGAGCATTTTGTTTGTACAGCTTGAGATTTGTACCTGAATTTAAGTCTCACACAGCCATTTCTTTATTTTAAATTGCTTGAAAGTATTATAGTATTTATTCAAGCAGTTAAATATAACCGCAAAATAAACAAATCTGTGATAGAATGCATCAGTCACATTTATTAGATGGGAGCTGTAGATTTACAGCAGTAAGTAGGAAAGCACTTCTGGCAGGGAATATTGGCTTTGTCTTGTCCCGTCATAATCAAATAGAGATTGTAAATTATTCATGATTCCAGCACTACTTGGTAAGGAAGATAGTCTCCCTCTGCTGGAAGCTGCCATAGGATAAACCATGTACTGTAACAAAAATCAGACATAGCAATATGCAATTAGCAATGTATTTACTGTAGAAAAGTGTATTAGGTTGTCTATCTTTTTCTGTAACATTACCTGTTGCCTGCTGTTTCTTTTCTTCTCCTTAGTGAAGGAGAAGTGCTTAGTTTGCAGATGAAGAGCAACATTTATTCATAGATTAACATACCTGTAATAGGTGCACATTAAAGATTTAAGCATAATGTTAAAATAGGTAATGTGGTTATACAAGACATTTTTCCTGAGAACACACTGGAGACCACTGCTGTGTAATCCTCATTTATTTAATTGCTTACTTGGTGATTGTGTTAAATCTGCTAAGGCATGTTTTTAACAATGGAAATACTGTCATTTTGTTCATGGAAGCGTAGTAAAAGTGCAGATGCTTAGATGTGCCAGAGCATGCCTTGTTTATTCTAAAGACACTATTCAGGTATCCTTATCATCAACAGAATGTAGAGTAGTAGAATCTGGCCTTCAGTTGGGCATCTGTTCATACTCTGTGACATAGTCGATTAGATTTTAAAAAAGTTCCTCTTTTAAAAGATTTGGAAAATGTTTTTGTTGCCCTGTTTCCCACCTTAAGCAAGCTAGCTGTGTGTGCTGTCATCCAAAGGGTGAAATGACTGCAGATATGGAAGGGAATAGGAAGGGACTGTTGACGCCCAGCAGAGATTAATGCCTAGTGTGTAAAGTGGGTCATCTACTGCATCCATCATGGCTGACATAGGTTTAAAATAATTACAGCATTAATTCTATGGGATTTAATAGGGTCATAAATATTTGAGACATTCCTTACCAGTATGTATTAAACTTCTCTTGGAACTCAAATTACATTATAGCACACCCAGATCTAAATTTAGTGTACAGTAGCACATTACCTGAACTGAAGCTCTAGTTAATGAGAAATACATAAAGGCGTACCGTTAAATTCTGCAAAATACTAACTACTTCTCAGAAAGTTTACACAGTAATGCCATGTTATAAATGGTTTATAATTCCCTTTCTTTTCCTAGTTAAGCGAGGAAAAAAAAGGGTTTTTACAATTTTGCAGTGCAGTTGTAAATGATACTGGTTATTTTCAAACTGCATTGGGAATGCAAATAAAACAGTTCAATGAGCACAGAGGAAAGGCAGCCTTTCAGTCAATTACGTAATTGTATCAGAGTTACTTTATAATGTCTGCTAGTAATTCTCCTTCTAACATGTACTTAATTTTATCTTGTACCTGGGAAAGGACCAAAGGAAAATTGAAGAAATCATATTTCCATGGCAACAATACAAGCACAGCAGTCCTCTGAAGAGGCAGAAGAGAGACTGGGTTATTCCTCCAATCAACCTACCAGAAAATTCCAAAGGACCTTTTCCTCAGGAATTAGTTAGGGTAAGGAAGTTAATAGAAGTGTGGTTTCAGTGTCCCTCAGAGAGCTTTTGAAGAGATTCTGTGTAAATGATGTCTTGTTCATCGTCCAGACATTTATCAGTGTTTTCTGGGTTGGTGTCTTGTTGCTTGCTCTGCATTGCATGCTGGGATGTGTCTAATTTCCTGGGGTTTAAGTTGTCCCTATGCTTCTGTCCTGATGGAAGATGACTTTGTTTTGGGTGGTGAGTGCGTTAAGGTGTATCTCTGCTGCTTTAGGAGTTCTCCAGTCTCTTGCCCTGGAGTTCTGTGCCTGGGAAATGGTGTGGGAGTGAGCAGGAAGCAGAGTGCACCAGAAGACCAAAGGAAATGGGATCTGATGGGGTGAGGACAGCAGCTGTTCCACAGGACTCTGCTGCCCAGAAGTGGCCATTGCAAGGAGCCAAGTGCTCTTCTGGGCTGGCTTCCAGCCGTGGTACTGGCTAGTCATGATCAATTTGTTGGAACTTGGCAGAACATTAGCCCAAGTTGATAGGACACAGTTTCACTCTGTTCTGTTTGATGTGTGTGCTCGTGATTCAGCTGCTCCTCACAGATGTACTGCCCTTTGGTTGTTTCCTTGGAAGATGAAACAAGTTCAGTCTTGAAGCAAAAATGGCGAGTTTCTAAAGAGCTGGCCTGTAATGGAAGAGAGCCTGTAGCTTTGGGCTGGGAAGGTATAGGAGAAGGGGAAAAACACAAATTAGACATGTGTAATTTTACTGTAGTATATGTCTTCTCTAAGATCTAAACAATTCTGTTTAAGGTAAAAGTACTTACTTGTTTAACACAAATCTTTTTTATTCTGAGAAATAGGAAGGGATAATTTTACGTTTCTGAATATCCATTGACCAGCTTTCTAACAAAGAGTGCTGTTGAAAACTTCAGTCTTTATACCAAGTCTGTACCATTTCCAGAATAATTATTTTTGCAAGTACAGCTCGAGGAGCAAGGAGAAAACAAATAGAACTGCTGCTTGTCTCAGCAGCAGACCCATCCCACGCTTGTTTGTAAACTTCATCTTTTTTGACACACAGATCAGGTCCGATCGTGATAAAAGCCTTTCGCTACGGTACAGTGTGACTGGCCCAGGAGCTGACCAGCCTCCAACAGGCATCTTCATCATCAACCCCATCTCAGGACAGCTGTCTGTGACAAAGCCTTTAGACCGGGAGCAGATTGCTTCTTTTCATGTAAGAGTTTAATTTACCATAAATCAGATTATCAAATTGAAGACGAACATCTGCTTCAAACATGACTTGAGCAGCCAGCGTTTAGTTTTGTATGAGATATGATTTGAAGAGTTTGTTGCAGATTTGTATTTATTGTACTTAATAAGGCTAACTCTTTCTATATTTAAGCAGCTTAAATACATTAACATACGTAAACAGTGATTAAATGTATTTGGATAAAGTAATTTTGAAAGATTGAAATATGGATACTGTGGCTTACATTTCAAGTACAGGCCATTGATCACAGTCTCCACTGAATTGTATACTTTCCAAAAGTTTATTTTTAATTCAGCAACTTACATTAGGATGTGACTGCTATTAGAATTGCAGCAGCTGTGATTTGAGAAATGGATGGGAAGAATAACGTACCAATTTTTATTTTAGGGGCAAATCTAAGCATTTTAATAGAATTGTAAATTAGGCCTGTCAGCTTATGAAAATGATATTCTTTGCTCTAAAGAAATTGACAAAGTAGACCACAGATTCCAGTATCAGTGGAAAAGGAAAGTTTCAAGGAAGAGGGAGATCAGGCTGTGACCTAAAGTTCTCTGTGCTTTTGGGAAACCATGCTGAAATCGTTACAGAAGTCACCCAGCTTCTAAAGAGAGTTTTCCAGCATGTTGTGGATTAAAACACTCCTTGTCTTGTGCTCCAGGGAGCCCTTTGAGTGCTGCTCCCAAACAGAGGACACAGCAGGAGTCATTTGTGGGGGGAAGCGTGGGTGAAAGGCTCTCTCAAACAACAGCCCTGCCATCCATAAGATTTTGACTGAGCATTTGACATTGGCAATTGAAGATTTATGGACTTAGGAATTTACATTTATATGAGTCATTTCCAGAGTGGTGAGCTGTTAATGCCATCTTGCTGCTTTCTAGTAGTTTTGTAGCCATAAGGTATGAGTGTGTGTATATATATATA
>VZTZ01026495.1:33155-235420 GCA_013400955.1 Drymodes brunneopygia | reverse complement strand
ATATATATATATATGATGGGCATAGGAGAAAGTTGCTCTTTTCCCTAGCAATGGCCATGCTCTGGTCTAAATACACAGATTTACATTTAAATCAGCATATTTTTAGAGAATGTTTTCTAATAGTCATTATTAAAATCAGAATTCTGTATGACAGTAGGCACTAGTAGTAATCAAAATTACATGATCTAAAATAATTTCATCAAATCAAAGAAGGAAGTCTGCAACTTAGAATAGTTTGGAAGTCTGAACATCAGCTCCATTAGCAACTTGGAAATTTAAAAGGTCAATATGAGGGAGCAGTGGCAAATAACAAAATACACTGAGGTAAAAATATCTGGCCTGAAATTTCCTATCACTATTATTATATCTATTTGCACATGTATGTTGTGCAAATTTTAATACTTTTAATGATTTTTGCAGCTGAGAGCACATGCAGTGGATGTAAATGGAAACCAGGTGGAAAATCCTATAGACATTGTTATTAATGTCATTGACATGAATGACAATAGACCTGAATTCTTACACCAGGTTTGGAATGGGACAGTCCCTGAGGGATCAAAGCCAGGTAATACATGGGCTTTTGGGAGGCAGGGGTATTATTTTGAAGTATCATATTTGCATTATCATTTTAAAGGTGTTATGAAGGGGGTGCCTTCAGACCTTGTAATACTTTGAAAGGTGTCTTTTGTGTGATGAGCAGAATCTCAGATACTATCTTCTTATTTCACCCTATTTTTAATGCACTTTTTAGCATGCTAAGATTCATTTCGAAGACGCAAAATTGTTATGTCTAACTAAAACCAGAGAAGGCTTTAAGAATATGAATTCTGGTTCATGGTTTTAAAAATCCTAATTATAACATCACACTTCTTACATTTATTTTTATGATAGACATTGATGTTCATTTAGTTGACAGGTCAGGGTATAAGAGACTTCCGAAATGTCACTAGATCTAGTTCTAGTTCTGATTCCCAGAGGCTTTGCAAATACTGGGATTTGAAATCAGTGTCATTTGAATTCTTGAGAAAACCTAAGTATTGTTCAGTACTCATTAAAATTCTAATCAGCTCAGACTACAGTTTGCACTATGGCTGAAACCACTTTCTTAATTTGTCAAAAGTGCAAAATGAAAGGTTAGCACCAGAAATGTGTTTTCTAACTTTGCAGTGTTTACTTGGCATTTGAGATATATCTCAAAGACTTTTGGAAGAGTATTATTTATATTGATTTTCAGTCACTATCAGTATGTCCACCAATTCTGAATAATAAGTATATTTCCTTTGGCCCAATTAATAACATAAATATCTAAACATGAGATGTTCTCTTGTTACAGAAATGTTATTTGTGGCAGAGCTGTAGGATTTCATTGTTTATGTAGCTTCTTCAGTTATAAGCAAATCTAGTATTTTATAAACACAGAGTATTTTTATCTCCTCTTATGTATTTTAATTACTCTGTTAGTGAGTCTTGAGTTTAGCCAGTTTGTTTTAAGTACAGAAGGAATGTGCAGATTTTACCAAAAGAAATACATGCTTTGACCACTGCTTGGAAAGTGATCTTGTATAATTTGAGTGTAAACTGTTTATATAACATCAATTATTTATCCTGCTGCTAGGAACCTACGTGATGACTGTTACTGCCATCGATGCTGATGATCCCAACGCCCAGAATGGGATGCTGAGATACAGGATCTTGTCACAGGCCCCGAGCAGCCCCTCTCCAAACATGTTTACAATCAACAACGAAACTGGTGACATCATCACTGTAGCAGCTGGGCTTGACAGAGAGGTATGGCAGGTCTTAATCCCGTGGACTGGGTTGCACTTAATATTGTAAAGGTGCATAGCTTGGGGGTGTGGGTGGGTGAGAGGCTGGACATGAGCTGACAGTGTGCACATGCAGGCAGTCATACCCAGGGCTGCATCAGAAGCAGTGTGGCCAGCAGATCAGGGGAGGTAATTCTCCTCCTCTGTTCTACTCCTGTGAGACCCCGGCTGGAGTGCTGCATCCAGATCTGGGGTTCTCAGCACAGGAAAGACATGGACCTGCCTGGAGCAAGTCCAGGGGAGGGATGTGAAGATCATCAGAAGGTTGGAGCACCTCTCCTGTGAAGATAGGCTGAGAGAGCTGGGATTATTCAGTCTGGAGAAGAGAAGGCTCTTATTGCTGTCTTCCAGTGCCTAAATGGGGCCTACAGGAGAGCCTGGAGAGGGGTTTTTAATAAGGGAATATAGAGATAGGACAAGGGGAGATGACTATAAACTGAAAGCGGATGTATTTAGATCAAATAAAAGGAAGAAATTCTTTACTGTAAGAGAGGTAAGACACAGAAACAAATTGCCCAAAGAAGTTCTGGATGCCCCATCCCTGGAAGTGTTCAGGTTGGATGGCATTCTGTGCAACCTGGTGTAGTTGGAGGTGTCCCTCCCCAGGGCTGGGTGTATGCACCTAGATGATCTTTAAGGTTACTTCTGGTCCAAACAATTTTTTGATGCTGTGAAATATTTCTCCCCCTCCTCAGTCTTAACTTACTCCCTTTCTTCACCCTCTTGACACTGGTCATTGTCCTAGCCCCAGAGTACAAAAACTCAGAGGAGAGAAAATGATGTTAGGGATGAAAATTGGGCCTACATATTCCATACATGTAGCTACTCTTGGCTGTGTGGGGTCATGGAAAGAATCCTGTCCCATAAGCCTGGATTGCTCTTAAGAAACAGATACACACTAAAGCAGAGAAATGCAGTAGTAATAATGATAAAAGGAAATAATCTGTCTGTAATTAATTGCTACATGCTGGGCAATGTCCATTCTGTCTAGACAGTTCTTCACTGTGCCCACCACTGGAGAAGGAGTGTGCCAGATCCTCTGCTCTGATTCACCCATCTGTGAGGCTGGGAATAAAAATACTTCCCTCCCAACTTCAAATCTGTCACACTAACTGTGCTTTTAAACCACTTGAAAACTTCACAAGACATGAGCATTATTTTATAAACAAGCTATAAAATCCAAACAAATCTCTTTTGAAATCATCTTGTTTCAACTTCTGTATTACTAACCTCATTTTAGCTCATTAAATCCAAAGTACTGGATTTGCTGTTCATCTTTTAGCTGCTTGTTTATACTTATTTAAAATGTAGAATAAAAATGCTTTCTGAAGTTCTGGGTTTGCTATTAATATTCTGATGCATTTCAGTTTGAAAGGGGCAATCAGAAGATTTGAAAAGCTAAACAGACTGTTAGATACTGCAATTAATTTTTGAGGTTTTATTAACATTCATTCTATTTAAGTTGATTTTGAAGAGAAGGGATTTGAGCAAAGGAAAACCCTGAACTTTACAGTATTGCCCTATTAAATTAAAAGAATGATGGGCAGCTTTGCCCTTGTTTTTAAAATCCCCTGGTCATCTTTGACAGATGAACTTTCAGAAGGACATAGCGATAATTCTTGAGGTTTTATCACTTGGTGGCTGGCTGCATGGTAGGGATTTAACGCGGAAGAAACCAACTGCCTGTGGAGCTTAGACCCTCACATTAACAGCTGCAAAATCCTTGTCATTCACCATCAGTTTTCCTGATGGATCACTCCACTGATACCCAAATGCATATATATAAACATTTCTTGAACATGTTAGATATTAATGATTAGCGTTAAATCATTCAAATATTAAATTAGACTAATATGAGATAAAATTATTTCCTTCCCAAGCCATTGCTTTGCTTCCTCCATTTCCTGAGTCATTTTGTGGAAGTCAATTAAATTAAAATGACTGGGAGTCTAGAAAGCCAAAGCTGAATCGTCTTCTGACAGAGGGCTGGGGAGTGCCTTGTTGTCCATGTACCCCAGCTGGTCTGCCCACTTCTGCCTTTCCACTCTTTTCTGTAAGTCTTCTCTCTTTTTAAAGCTCTAATTAAAGTCATAAAATGCTAGGCAGAATTTGAAATTCTTAAATAATGTGACATATTTTTTATGGGAGCATAAGTGTTGTAGGCATTAAAAAAAACCAAGTGGTTCCTCTGATAGCATTCCTCATCTGCTGGTATTTTAGATTAACATGCACAACGCATTATCTGTGCTAACATGCACAGGAGGAGATTTGCTTAGGTAAGGAAATTCAGCTTAAGGCAGAAGAAATCTTTCATTTGTTATCTCAAAAGATGCTGTTTCATGAGATCCAGCTGCTCTTATTTCTTCCGTTATTGCTGTGGAATTCACTTCAGCATTAAAACATCTGCCTTGCTGCTGGAGGTGCTGAAGAAGTCAGGCAGGGTACTTAAATTTACACACTGACATTCTTGCCTCACGTGAGGTTAATTCAGTGAAGTGCTCTTTTATTTGGCCTGTGTTGAAGTGGAAAGATGTGAACTGATGAGGTCTGCGTTCTTTCTTGAAGCTGCCAGTTCATTTTGAATGTGTTGCTGCTAAGTGTCTGTGCAGGCTGCTGACACATGCTCCACAGCTTATTCCTGGCTGCTTCTCAAACCACAGTAAAAAGAGGAGACCCACCTCCCCCAGTTTCCCCATGCTTGGAAAGTTGTGTGCTTGTTGATTTCTGAAATTTCACTCTCAGCAGTTGATCTACTTTATGTGAGTGCTGGGAAGAGGGGGAAAAAAACAAGGAACCAAACAAAAACACTGATATGCTGTCTTTTGGGGCACTTTCTGGGGAAGTTTCTAGTGTGCTGGTTCTGTTGGAATTAAATAAGACGATTGGGAGAAAGCTGAGTCTCTGTGTAATAATAATAGAGTTTCCTTAATGAAATTTACTTCTTGGGATCAATGTGTTAAGACCCAGATGAATCAGAAGCACCTGCTGTTTCAATAACATAGAATCATATGGCAGCGAGATTTGCTTCAATACTGCTTTAGATTTTATTGCTTCACAGTAAGTAAAGTATGATTTTTTCCTGGATGAAAGTGGTAAAAGTGTTTTCTTTGATTCCCTCATGACTGCTGCTCTTGTCAGTGTCATGAAGGAAACCTTTAGGATCTTTAAAACCTTTTGAAGGTCAGTTGGCAAGCGTGTTTTCCAAGCCAGAATTCTTATATGTACATATTTATGCATTGTTAAACATATGTACTGCATTTCTGTACACTTAATACTAGTCTTGCTTTTTTTAAAGAATTATGGGATTCATATATAGCAATACACATTTGGGGTGTCTTGTAAGGGTTTTTGTCTGAAAGAGGGCATAAGCATAAATCATTGTCTTCAGTGGGAGATAAAGATCCATACAGCTTATTTTAAAACCTTTCTATTCCATGACTCATAGTTGCTGCTTGGAAATGTGCAAACTGTTAAACCTCTCATGTCTGTTGTACTGTCTGGCCAAAATTTGAAAGAAAGCTAAATACTATCAGTGGAATAGTCCTTGCTTATTTTTTGTATCAATACCTGTAATTCCTTTTTGTAAATGGTGTGATTCTTGGGGTGTCCTGCTTAGGGTCAGGAGCTGGACTCCCTGATCCTGATGGGGTCCATTCCAACTCAGCATGTTTCATGATTCTGTAAATTGTTTCCATGAGAAGTAATCTGTCACCTACCCCACTCTTCAGACAATGGAAGAAAATAACGTAACAAGTGGGGAAAAAAACAACAAAACATAAAAATAGGCTTTTTCTCGAAATATTTTTATTTTGCCAAAAGATTTTTACCAGTGTTAGTAAACCATTTGTGAAAGTGCTGTTTCAAAGTAATAGCAGCTCCTTATGTTTGTGGCCTTTCTTTTGGGAAGAACTGAATGGTAACACTTCTCTCCAAGGAAGGACGATGAACTAGTAAATGAAGGAGCACGCACAATATTTGAGAGCAGTGAGTTAAAATAAACTTTTCAGCAACTCTGTACAGAAAACATCTTTATAATTTCCTTTTTTTTTTTTTTACTAGAACCTTTTCGATGTTGTTTTAAACAGCTCACCAGGCTGAGGTCAGGTCTTTCTGGTGCTCAGGGATCCTGGCTCTGCTCCAGCAGTGAGGGGGAGCAGTGCCCAGCTCAAGGGCTGTTAGCGGCAGTGGGGGGAGAGGGGGCCCACGGCTGCCGTACTCAGCCAGGGTGTTTAACATTTATGGAAATAGCCCATTTGGTGCTTCCCTCCCCCTTTCTCCCAGTGCCCTTACTTGTCTCTGTTGGCCTCGACATCTTTGGTTTCCATAGAGATCCCAAGAAGTTGCAGCAGCAGTTTTATACTCAGGCTTGGCTGAAACAAAACCTTGGCAGTTGTGGCCGTTTGGCCGACAAACCTACCTTGGCTCAGTGCTATCAAATGCTTTTGAGGACTTTCCCTGTTTTAGTATAAACTTCACTCTGGTTCTCTTTTCACCATTTGAAAAGTGTTGTTAAACCTGTGATCATGCATTAGCTGTCTAGAGCGGTTTGATTTATTAGAGTAGGAAACAGTAAGCTTGTCCTTACCTTGATGGTCTTTGAAGAAAGTCAAACAGTAGTTCAATATAAGCAACCTGCTGATGTGTACCCATGACAGAAACTTTGCTCCTGTCATTTTGGGTGATGCTAACTAGAATAAACAGTGTGATAGGCTCCACTGCTTAGCAGAGTGCAATTTTGGGAACACCTGCTGTCCTATGGTAATGTTAGTTTTGTCTAAAACGTATGTTGTCATTTTGTGTTTTAGAAAGTACAACAATATACATTAATAATTCAAGCTACGGACATGGAAGGAAACCCAACATATGGTCTTTCAAACACAGCAACTGCTGTCATCGCTGTGACAGATGTCAATGACAATCCTCCAGAGTTCACTGCCATGACTGTAAGTACAGGATAGGAGTTACTGAAGGATGTGCATATTTATAACCGTTCTCTATTTCTCTCATATTCACAGACAGTAAATATTTATTACTTTTTAAATACCATACTGACAGGCAGAATCAAAATACGTGCAGAATATATATCCCTTACATACAGTGTTCTACTTTTGGCCAAAAGGCAAAAGCCAACAAGGGAATCAAAGCTTTGGTTGTCTGGGTGGCCTCAGGTAAACTTCATTAGATAAATTGTCAGAGCTCCAGTGAAGAGAGATGAGCTGCCTTGCTTTAATGAGTGTTCAGCATGGTGTGGCTCTTGCATGCTTCCCCAGACGAGGTGAAGTGTTTCCTTGGTTTCTGCAGTTCTACGGGGAGGTCCCGGAGAACAGGGTGGATGTGATCGTGGCAAATCTGACAGTGACAGACAAAGACCAGCCGCACACGGCGGCGTGGAATGCCATGTACCGCATGACCGGGGGAGACCCGACAGGCCGCTTCGCCATCCTCACCGACCCCAACAGCAACGATGGGCTGGTCACCGTCGTCAAGGTAAGGCATGCCTGCATCTCGGAGAATTCTGCAGAGATGGAAGAGGGAGGAGAACATTGAAGGGGGGGGAAATGTGAATTCCTGAGCCAAGCATGAATCTGGAATAAAATGGATGCTCTCTTGCAGAATCTAGTAATGTCTCTCTTCAGCTGTTACCTTGCTTATGCTGTCAATAGTATTCCATCTGCTCAGTTCTAAAAATCAAGCTAGGTTTTTAAAAATAACAGATCTTGTGTCTTTATTCGCCAAAAGTTAGAAATTACCCTGTGAAAAAGTGTCTGCTTATTATTTTTTGCTAGTCTAAAGGAACAACTTCCTACCTTCTCAATTAGTAGTCATGCGTGTTGTCTGCACATTTTATGTCAAGATGTTCCATTAAGGAACAGATATAGGCAGTCAAAGCACAATCAGAGAGGAAAAAATGATAGGTGGGCGGGTACTTCTACAAGAGACATTTAAAGACTGGCTATTTTTAAAATCTTATTTAAATACCTTTTATGGAATAACCTATCTATATTCATTCTCTAGCCAACACAGCTCTGTGTTAAGGGATGACTTATTTCAAGTGATAATAACAATGTGGTTCTATAATTAAACCTGCCAGGCAGTAGCCACGTTTCCTCATGACCCTCTGATAAGTGTCTCATCTCTTTAGTTGGCCTGCTCTGGTTTTGGCTGATCCATTTCAAAGTCAAATGTGCAATGCCAGTAATCCCATTTGGAAATTAAAAAATTCACTTTTTTTTTTGTTTTTGTTTTGTTTTGTTTCATTTTGTTTGATTTTAATCCTCCCAGTATCTAGGTGACAAAAAGACACAACCTTCGTACAGCATTAATAGTAAATCACACTGGGTTTTTTTAAGAACTGTCTCTGGTTAATTACTGCTCTTCCCCAGAGGTACCAATTTTTGCATTGCAGTCTTCCAGGAAGAATTATGTGAGTGTCTGTGCTTTTTAGCACTCCTTTAAGTGCCCAGACATGGGAAGAGTTGGAAACCTGCCTACAGTTTTTATTGGCAGTGCAATGAGTTGCTCTGTCAACCTGTAATGAAGATTAGATTGTCTCTTGTCACTTACTTCAAACTGTCACATGCCAACTGCCCTGGTAAGGTACAGGATTTCTTCCAGTCTGGGACCTGTGTTAGCAGTACAGTGCATAGTACAAAGGCAGATCCTGTCTCCAGGAATGCCTCAACCCTATGCAGCATAACAGAGGAACTCTAGACTCAAACTGGTTTTACTTTTGCTTAAATTGGACTTCTGGCTCAGTGACGAAATCTCCAAATTGAAGGTTGTCTTCACTGGGAAGATGGAAGCTGTAGGTATATCAGAAATGAGGTTTACTGGGATTACCAAGAGTCTTTCTAGTGAAATGTTGAGAGCATGAGAATCTCTGATCTATAGAAATAGCTGTAGTCATGAACTTGTTTGAAGGAAACTTTCATCCTTCTAACGGAAAGAGGCAGCATTCTGTCCCCAGGAGAGACCATCAGGAGGCACACATGAGTACTTAGCACAAAGCTGGAAGCTTCTTCATCATTTTGTGATTAAACTGTTTGTTTCCTCATTTGTCTCTAATGGCAGTACCAGAGTAAGTTAAATCCAGGAATGACAAGGTTTCTAGCTCTTCTGACTTCAAAACTACTGCTGCTGTTGCTAAGAAAAACCCTAGCCCATGGGCTTGTGTTGAGGTGATGAGATTGTGTTCTCTTCAGACTCTGTGCTCATTTTTGAGAAAAGCAGTACAAGTAATCTTCAAAAATGTGCTTTAAATTTAAAGTATTATAGTGTGTCCATTATTACTGTGAGTAAACATTAACACTTCCTGCTCTTTGCTCTTCCCAGCCTATTGACTTCGAGACCAACAGGATGTTTGTACTTACCGTAGCTGCAGAAAATCAAGTGCCTTTGGCTAAGGGGATTCAACATCCTCCTCAGTCAACAGCAACCGTGTCCATTACAGTCATTGATGTGAATGAGAGCCCATACTTTGTTCCAAACCCCAAGCTCGTGCGTCACGAAGAAGGGCCGATGGCTGGTACCATGTTGACGACTTTCACTGCTCAGGACCCAGATCGTTACATGCAGCAAACGTCTCTAAGGTCTCTATAAACATTTTGCAATATCTGTGTTATGGAATGGGTGGGGAGCAAAGAGATGACATGTGAAATGATTGCATTTACCATAGCACACAGCTATCCCAATACATCCTGTGGGTTTTGTGCAGCTCTCTCTGAAGGGATTTTTGGCTGTAGAGAAGGTGAACTGACCAGTATTCACAGATGTGTTAACTGGGTCATTTTCTCATCCTAAGCCCCATTTCATCAGGGTAGAATGCAGTTATGCATTTGTGATAAAGTCTATGTTCCATCCCAGCAAATTCAGTCAGAGCAGACACGTGCTTCTGTGAACTAAGATAATTTGAAATTTAAATTCACCAGTAATTTTCACATGGCAGCAAAATCAGACTGTTGATGAAATCTGAAGGGTTTTCTTTTAATTTTTTTCTCCAGCAATGCAAAGTGGTGCTGTTGTCTGTCTGTGAGCTCTTATACTGGTAGCTATGATCATAATTTGATCATAATTTTTCTTATGTCTAAAACTTTGCTAAACGAGCATGCCTAGTATAAACACAGTCATTATCTGCAAAGCTAAGGCTGTAACTGGCCATGGGTCAGGGCTCACCTTATCCAACTTTTTTTTTAGCTCATGTAGAAGAAATTCCAGAACTTGCATTCCATCTTTCCTTCCAAAGTCAAAATTATTGCAGTTTCATTTTCTCTTGATTTTTTGGTTAGCTGTTTGTGATACTTTGCTCATTTCTGGACATAACCATCATAGAAATGACAGCATGAGGACTTCAATACTAAGCTTGCACTCGAATTAATGTCAAAGGGAAAATTTATCAGATAGAAGAATGGTTTTGAAAGACACTTCTCTTTCAAATTAAGATGAGAAACATGCAGTAAAACCAGGGCATCTGAAAATGAAGTGATATTGAAGTGCTAGAACAATGTGAGTTAGTGCTACTGTAACACCATCCATTTTTACTTCTCTCCTGCTCTCAGCACTGTGACAAGATGAAAATTACTATGAACAGCTCTGTAGATATAGAAAAACCAAGAAGGATCCTGACTGAATATTTTAATTGAGTCTGAGTATTAATGTTATATAGTTTATGGTAATCACATGATTTCCTCCAGTTGCATGATAACTTACAGAGCAAGGCACTTAAAGAATCAAAATGCAGGACTGGTTTTAGTATGTATTTCCAAGTATTTTAGTGACAGGGCTTGATAAATGGAAATTTGTAAAATGCTATCTTCGAATTCCAAAAATGTGTTCAGAATGCAAATTAAAATACTAATACTGTCTTTGTTGTCAGTATTTATATTGGCAGATAAATAACACAACTTACTATTGAATACACAGGTACTCAAAACTTTCAGATCCTGCAAACTGGCTGAAAATTGACCCAGTTAATGGACAGATAACTACTACAGCTATTTTGGACAGAGAATCAATATATGTACAAAACAACATGTATAATGCAACGTTTCTTGCTTCTGATAATGGTGTGTATCAATATTGTATATTTTTTTCCAAAAGCTTTTCTTCTTTGTGGTTGGATGGTATTCAGTTTTACTGGGGCAGAAAACAGGATATACTTAGAATACATCTAATTCGAAATCTGTATTTCTATCAGACTGTGTATAATTTCTCAGCTGTTTCGGAAATGGCTGAAAAATAATTATCTAAGTTTGTAGAAAAGCATTGTCTTGGTTACAGTAGTTGAGTTGACAGAAAATTGAAAAACCCTGCATGGGAGTGTGGTAGGTTGAGTGGGCTTTGTGGGGAGTAATGTGTTGGTGGAGGGGCTTTGTGTTTTCCCACATTCAGGCTGCAGCAGTGCAGAGGGAAAAGTATCTGCTTGTTGTCAGTTTGTTAATGACAATTAACACTGCTCAGAAATGAGTCCTTTGATTGCAACTGGAGTGCTGTTCATGGCTGATAGGAGAAAGATGGACAGGCGTGGTTAGGAACATTCTCACATTAGAAGGGAAAACTGAAACACTGGGGCTATTTGCCTTGGAAAGAAGACATGGTAAAATTTTCTGAACTGGAAGCTAGATCAACTGTTTCAATACTTTGGCTCTGTTCTGGAGAAAAGGCATAAATGGAACTGGAAGATTATGGGAGGTGGAATGAGAACCATTGCTGGTTATACTGAAAAATTCAGTGCCAAATGATCACATAAATGTGTAATTCCAGCAAGGTTTATGAAAGCATCACACATTCAATATGGACAGCAGGAATGTCTAGAAGTAGCATGCTGAAAGTCAGTTTTAGAAAGAATTTAAATAGCACACTTATGGTAAAGGGTGATCTTAAGCCTTCAAAGTTAGGAAATAATTTGTCCAGGGGACAAACTATCCCAATTTTGCACCTTCTTCTTTGAAGCCTTTGATGTGGACCATCTCTGGGGATTAATTGTCTGGTCAGTGAAGTGGATGAGTCCCTGATCTATCTGTGGATCTGCAGTTATTTGCTGAATTTTGCTGAGTAGAGCCATTTTTCTGAGAACAGACTACATAAGAATTACTGTGTTAGCAGGAGCAGTGACAGTGTTAGATTGGTTTGGTAGACAGAATCCCAAAACTGAGCTGAACATAAGAAAATGTTGGTACATCTTCATTTAAATAACTTTGCAACTGGAAACAGGCTTAATGCTATTTCCTTTTCTTTTAGGAATACCGCCGATGAGTGGAACTGGCACACTTCAGATATACCTGCTGGACATCAATGATAATGCTCCCCAAGTGCACCCAAAAGAAGCCACAACTTGTGAAACCTTACAGCCTAATGCTATTAACATCACTGCTGTAGACCCTGACATAGATCCAAATGCAGGCCCATTTGCCTTTGAGCTGCCTGACACACCTGCTAGTATTAAGAGGAATTGGACCATTGTTCGAATTAGTGGTAATTAACATTATGGAAATCTAAAGAGTTTTAAAGAAACTTTTGCAAATGTTTTCTCTTTGGTGTTACTTCACAACATGCATGAGTTTGGTTAATATGAACAAGAAATCACCTTAGTGGAAGTTCCCCAGAGAACAAGAAATTTTAGGAAAGATTAGATGTTCACAGCAGTCAGGAAGTTTGTTACCCTGAGTGGTGGTTTGAGCAAGAAGTTAACACCGAGCTCAAACGTGAGCTATTTTTGCCAATACTATTTTAATCCCATGTGAGCAATGGGTTACTTTTTAACCAGCACCTTATTTTCACACACAGGCGATCACGCCCAGCTCTCCCTAAGAATCCGGTTCCTGGAGGCCGGTATCTACGACGTGCCCATAGTAATTACAGATTCTGGAAATCCACATGCATCCAGCACTTCCTTGCTGAAGGTGAAAGTTTGCCAGTGTGACTTGAATGGAGACTGCACTGATGTTGACCGGATTGTTGGTGCAGGGCTGGGCACTGGTGCCATCATTGCAATTCTGCTTTGTATCATCATCTTGCTCAGTGAGTAGATAGCTCTCTTAATTCTAACTCCTTTGCTCTTGTTTTGCAAGTATAATACTAAGTTTTAGTATCAGGTACCTTGACAAAGACAGGGGAGTTATTAAGGGCTCACATCCAGGAATTGTTGCTGCATGGTTCAGTGTTTTGGACAAGTGTGGAAGCTTCCTGATAGTACGGGATTTGGAGTTGGACAGAGTACAGCTAGCACCTGTTTGGCAGTCAAGCCCCGCAGTGGGTTTGTGAAAGAGATTTTCCATTTATACCCATGGACACTTGTAATGTTGTGTCAGTCAGTGGCCAGGTTGAAGATGTGATTAGTCCCCACATATCTAATCTCTCCAGTGCTGCCAGCATTGTGTGATTTGGTGCCACCCATAGCAGGCAGCAGTGCTTTTAAGGAGTGCTCTGATGTTATTACTCTGGTGCTTCAGGTTAATGCAAGTAGGAATCACTGTTGGAAAGTAATACATCACAGCCTTTCACATAAGGCCTAACAAAAAAGGCAGGTATGCAGGAACAATAGCGTGTCTGTTTAAGTACTGTATAAAGCTGTACTAGTATTTTATTTTCTGTGAAGTGCATTCAGTAAGGGAAATGACTGAAAATCATGAGTAAGTGTCTGTCCAGTGTAGTAAATTAGAAGCTAACTCTCCTACACATTATAGTTAACTGATTGCCTATTGTGGTGGAACACAAGGAAGAGATTAGTCTGGTCATAGTACACTATGAACCCATCTAGAACATAGGAAATTATGGAAAAGAGTAATAAAAATGTAAATATTGAGCCTGGCTAAGCACATGATTCCACACATGCACACGGTACAATTACTTTCTTGATACAAGATATTTTTTAAATGCTACGTATGAAACTAACAGAGCTTATTGAAGGAGAGATTTTTCTCTGAATCTAGTGGTTTATGAAGCATAGTCTTTCTTAATTCTTTTCATGACAAGTTTATTTTGCAGATGTGGAATGGATTTGTTACTTACAACCTTGTGATATGTGATTGATTTCCAAACCAAATTGCCTATAGTGGTCTGATTTTAAAAACATCTCTTGCTTAAGCTGCCTTCTATCAAATTTTTCATTTAAAAAAACCCTATACCTTATCCAGAACGGTCAAATACAACTTTAATGCTTTTTTCTTATTTTTTTTTTTTAATCTTGACGTTAAATTTCTACAATTTTCCGTGGATGTATTTCAGAATCAAGATGTGGTTTTGTCTCTTCCATTTTTGCATTACAGTTTTAGTTTTAATGTTCGTGGTATGGATGAAACGCCGTGATAAAGAGCGTCAGGCAAAGCAGCTCTTGATTGATCCTGAAGATGATGTGAGAGACAACATTCTGAAATATGATGAAGAAGGGGGTGGAGAAGAAGATCAGGTGAGGAAGGATTAATGGGTTTTATGTATAGATTTACACTTCTTACTGCACTTTATTTTGTTTACATTGAAACTCTGGTAGGTAGCTAATTTTTACATTAAGTACAGAAGGCAATAACTTTAAGTGAAGCATTGCTTTCTCATTTTGGTTTTTCTGCAGTTCCAGATATACCAACTGCTTGCCATTTGGATAAGATGTAAAAACAGTATCTCATCCTCTTGCAGTAAAAGCATTCTGACCAGATTCCATCTAAGGCTGTTACATTTAAATGAAAGTTAACATCCACTCTCATTGCTGTCTGTAAACTTTCCTCACTCCTTGTCTGGGAACTTGTTGTACAGCAACATGAGTGCAGGGTGCCTAATATCATCTAAACCAAATACAACTCTTTCTTGGGGGTGACTGAATGCCTTTCTAGATTCACAGTAATGTTGGCTATTGACAGATTTGCCACCACTGGGATTTCAAGCTTGGAAAGCATTTAGGTTTCAAGTAGCTGTCAAGGCACATCTGTGTTTATTCAAATCCCTTTCCAGGCAGGTGCCATATGCATTTACTCTCATGTCACCTCTGGTTGAACCACTGCTGATATGTCAGAGGACTAGGAGTGATGTGTATATGCTAAGAATAGCTTCTTTCCATCCCCCGCCCCCCCCCCACCAGAAGTTAGTGGATTTTCAAGCAGTGTGATTTCCTTCCTTCAGAGGACGTTTATTAAGTGCTTTATGAACATGACAAACAGCAGATTTATTCACATTATTAATGGCAGAAGTAAGTGTAGTAATTACAAAGAGAACAGTGCATATAATAGAGTCAAAGAAATTTTCCAGTTAAAAGCCTTGAAAAATTAAGTGCAATTCTTCCACACATCCCCAGTCTCAATCATCTGGCACTTGAGTTATCTGAAAAGTGTCTCCCTTCACTGGTACAGACTTTTATAGTCTCCTTCTGCTCGTTTGTTTGTTTGTCTGAAATTTGTGTTTCCCTTAGTAATTTCCATGCTTCCTGCATTTCCCCTAGTACTGTTCCTACTTCCTGGCTTTTCTGCATAATGTCCTTCTTAGGCAGTTTTCAAAGGAAACTTCAGTTTATGCAGCTTTGGAAAATTGCTTATGTTGTTATATAAAGTGAAAACAACCCTTTGAGTCTATGCATGTATTCCAGGTGTTTGTACGTAGTTTGAGTACAAGAACTGCATCCTGTCTGTGCATCTGTTATTGTACAGAAAAGTTACAAGCTTCACAGAAAATTAGGAAAATTCAGTCTTGTGAGAAGTAATTTTTTAGTTCACATATTCCCAGCTCTTATTCATCCCGAATTCTCTGGAGGATCTGTTCAGCAATTGTCATGGAGCTTTGATTTTTAATTACTGTCCACACAGCCCTCAGGACAGAGTGAGCTGGGTTCTGGGAGTACAGTCCATTGGGAAGTCATAAGTGATGGTAGGGTAGCGTTGGGAGGGATTGTGCTGCAGATCAGAAACATTAAGCATTTTAGCAGTGTACAGTAAGAGCAAAACAGGAATAGTTCTGCAGTCTCTCCCCTGCCCATCTTGTGCTGTGCTCCTCTCCAGCTGGCAGTGCTGCCCTTGTGAGAGGTACAGTTAGGGTGGTGTGGCAGGAGGGAGCATCCTGTGGATGCCGCAGAGATGAGCGTGATGTAAACCATCCATAGCCGCGCCTTTTGCCGGCAGTGAATGAACGTGCTGCGCGCAGTGAAAGGAAAACTGCCAATGGGCAGGCTAGCAGGAAAACAGTCAGAAATGTTAAATTATGACCATTTCCTCTCGCAGTGAGCATAGAAAGCATCTAGACGTGCAGAATTTTGAGAGCTTTACAAAAGATTGAGTGATTTTTAGTCACAAAGCCCCTTCTTGCTTTCTAAAGACGAATTTTAAAGCCGCTATTGTGATTTTGTTACCTTCACTGCCAGGCACTTTGTTCAGGTACACAGGTCCCTTTTTTGATCCATTGACAGTAGGCCAGTCTCTAGGGGTCTAAAACACCCTTGCACACTCTTAAATGTAGAAAATATGTCCAGAAAAGAGCAGCTCATACAAAGTATAACAAGTTTTTATGACCACTTATACTGTAGCCAGTTTTATACCACTACCAGGCAAAACCGAGGTAGGTACTCCCATAGCCTCAAAGCTAGGAATTTGTTCCTGTGCAGAATGAATGAAGAGAGAGCACAAATTTTTCAGCTTATTTTTTTGTCTGCAATGGATGATGTAAATATGGTTTGTCTTGCTTTTCAGGGAGATTATTTTACTTTATTTTGATTAGACATTTCTTAAAATCTAAATTCTGCCTGTACTTAACTAGATGATAATAATTCCTAGGTTTGTTTCTTCTTGGTTCCTTCCTGGCCCCCCCACCTCCTGTGCCCAGGGGAAAGAGGGAGAATTATATTTCATTTGGGTTTATTTGGTTTTTGCACACATTTTATGTGAGATTTAAGAACATAGAATGCAAAGCTTATCGAATGTCCCAACAAGTTCTCTGCAAGCAGTAATGTCATTTTTGCAAGCTGCTGCTTAGCAAACTACTGCATAAGCAGAGCTGTGTACGGAGCACTGTGGGCAAAAGGTATTGCCTTATAAAGATCTTAGTGTTTTTGTCAATGGTAATGAAAGTATTCAAGTGTCAAAGTGAGTGTTCTAAAAATGTATGGGACTAACATCAAAAATGTATTTTCAGAATGAGGCATCATGGGGTAAAACTGCCACTGTTCTATCAAAATCAAGAAAAATTGCTTCGTGTCAATCTTAGATCCATAAGTCATCAGCAAATGACAGAAAAATGCTCTGTGTCAGTATTAGGTTTTTTTATCATGCACCATCCTGAAAATCCTGAGGATTGATTAAACAAGCAGCTTCAGTAGAAGGAAGTACACAAGGTGACTCAAACACAGAGCCATCCAGCCCAGGGTGTATCTCATGCTGACATAGAAGGGAATTTTAAAACCTCATGTGCATCTCAGTGAAAACAATATGTTAAAAGCTTCAGACATTTTCATAATCGGTACAATTTAAAATTACTTCTATTTATAGCCAGCAAATTACTTTTTAAAATCTCATGCTTCTCTAGAAGGATATCTTGAAGATTTACCCGGTGTGGCCTGATATAACCCAGATGTTTAGGTTATTTGAAGATATCACTGTTAGGACATGAAGGTAAATGATAGACCTCTCTGTTTCCTGAACCAAATTAAACTGGGGGTTTCTATCTTAAAATAACTTATTTATTTGAGAGGTTTAATTTATTTGTTTTGAAGCTATGCAGTTGGGTTTCTTAGCTGTCACGGCAGACACAGAAACTCCTAAAGCATGTTCATCATGTTCCTTTCAGACTCTCTGTACATTCTATCAGAGTGATGTCTCCCATAAGAAATTAGATGAGTTCAAATTCCAGCTAGTTCCTCTGAGTCATAGCAACTGCCAACAAGGAGTTGGAATTTCTGTTTGGTTTTGTTGGTGTGTTTGTTTTTTTTCTCCTGTGCCAGCAATTCCAAGGAATTATGATGTGAAATCTGTAATAAAAGAGCAGTTTAGTCCATCGTGAAGGTCTTCTTTTAATCCCATCTGAGGCCATCTTAGCCTGCTTTGTTCACTCTGACAGACTGAATGCTTGTCAAGAAAATTGAGGATCTTGAATGATTCATAGTTGTCTTCTAGCCTGGCATGATGTACACAGGGTCGTGTGATCTCCACAGCAGCTGAGAAAAATGCTATTAATTCTCTAAGCCAGAAAAGCTTTTGATCTGTGGGTCATAACTGAAGTCAGCCTGCTCACCACTGAAGAGCATTGTCAACACTGCAAATGTTCTGGACTTTTTTCACCTCAAAAAAGCAGGCTGAAAAACAGGCTCCAGAAGCTGTACAGCACTCATGTCGTTCCAGGCAGAAACCTTCTGCGTTTTGTGAACAACAACTGTACAAGTTGGGGATAAGGGAGGAATGATAGAAAACAGAGGTGTTCCAGATAGAAAGCTTTGTATTCTTCTCAGGATTCTCTTTACTGTTTTCTACTTTTACCAATTTAGCTACCTTAGAGGAGATGGGCTGTGAGAGGGTTTGAGTCAGCATCATTCCACAGAAATCAATGGTACTGCTTTGGGAAGGGGAGAAGTGTTGGGGGTTTTTGTGTTTAATTTTTTTTTTTGTCTTTGTTTTTGGGGTTTTTTTTGTTAAACTTTTGTATTTTGTTCTGTTTTTCCTGAAATTGTATCTGAATCTTAAACTCATGTGGGTACAGTATAGTTCGGTATATTCTGAAACACAAGGTTCAAATTACAAAACTGGTAGTGAGTGCCTCTCTTGATTATTAATGGACTGCATGATCCGTAGCTTGTAGTTGTTTAGCAAATGGGGAGGTGTGAGGCGCAAATGGTGAATATTCTTTCGTGATACAATGTTCTCTGAACTTGTAACACCAGTCTCAGTCCCAGATGCCAAAACATGCTGCTGAGTGAGCGTTGAAGCACTTAGCATGTGTCTGCAGCGTAGTTCACACACACAGCACATCACAGCCCATAACCATCACTAACTCATTTTTGTCACATATCTCAGGCCATTTGTGTGACTTACATCAAGGCAGTGGGTGCTTGACTGAGATATGTGCAACATATGTCAGCCTGATAACTGTGATGCATTTTCTTTCATCTAATTGCTTTTGTATACATCTCATTGCACAAGATGATTCTCTCCTTTGAGTTCATTTCTGTAATGTTTTCTGAATTTTAGTAGTACTTGCTCATGCAGGTGGTCCTGTTGAAGCAAGTTGCCTGAGCA
Organism: Drymodes brunneopygia; assembly: GCA_013400955.1. Lineage (NCBI taxonomy): Eukaryota > Metazoa > Chordata > Aves > Passeriformes > Petroicidae > Drymodes > Drymodes brunneopygia. The sequence continues at coordinate 216,399 of VZTZ01026495.1, read as the reverse complement.
AGTGGGTGGTATGCTTTTAAAGTATTGCAGATGAGGTGTTTTGAACATGGAGGGTAATCTAGCCCTCAGATCTTTTCATCACAAGAATTTCAATGCAATGATTTTACTATTATTCAAAGTAGTTTTCTTGCTGAGGAGTCTTGATGGTCCTTCCTACATCAGGGATTTTTTTACATTAGTCAATAGCTTGCTTTTTGTCATATTTTTTACATTTTTACATAAAGAGAGAAAATAGTAGCATTTATTTTAATGGTGTTAATCGCATTAAGAATAAAAGATGAATGGTTTATTCTTATGTGTGCAGGATCTAAATTCTAAACAGAAATTGCTTCTTTATAGAAAAGGTAGTTATGTTCCAGCACTTATGTGTCATAGATAAAAGCAAAATTAGGTAATCCTTCTGAAATTTTGTGTGTGGGTTTGGGTTTTTTTTTTTCTTATTGTCATAAGTTTCTGTATGCTCACATTTTGAGATAAGGTTAGTCTTCTGTGCTGGGTCTTGTTATAACCTCTGTTGTAAACATGATAATGTTCCTTACCTACTCCATGAACTTTATAAATCCGTGTGATTAGATTTGATTTTTCACCACCCTATCTGAATGTTACTCAGATCATTTACTCTCACTTTTTAACCTTCATTTTGCACTGCATTAAGAATAGAACATGTTTGATGTTCTGAAATTTCAAACATAATGAATGAAATAAAGGTTGCTATGATATTCCCCATGAATATACAATACTATAATTAAAAGATAGTTATTTCAGGGATTGTGTTTGCTTACTAAGAAATTAGCTTCACTTTTTTGAATAAGTGACTCATACAGTGCTCCTGTGGAGGAATTACTGTCATTCCTTGGTGAATCTTTATCTCATGATCTGAAAAGTAATGTTTTCAGAATTCCATTACAAAATTCTTGTTTTATCATATCTAGAACCTCTGCGTGTTACTGTGTTGTATCTGCAGCTGGAGTTTAACTTTCACCATTTTTTATTATGGAAAAGATAAGCTAGCTTTTTCATTATCTTAAAAATTACCAACTTGTAGTACTCCAGCTATAATAAAAACAAATGGGAAAAGCATTATGGCAGAAAGTAATCTAAAAGCAAGTGACAAACAAAGAGCAACTGATGGTGTAGGTATTTTAACTATCCTCCCACCTGCAGCCTACATCTAGTCAGTCCTCTGTCTTTGCTTTTTTTCAAGTCTCATTATTTCAGCAAATGTAAGATTTATGGGGGGTTGGAGCATTTTGCAGAACTCGGGCAAAATTTTAAGTACAAATTTCTGATGGCTTTTTAGGTTGATGTTCTGTGTGTTTGGGAGTACAATATATAGCAAGATTGGTTTTCCCTTCCTTTTTAAAAAAAAAAATCTCAGGGAAGATACAGGAGTAAAATATTTCTTTCCTTACTTCCCCTTCCCATTTCTCTATTGGAGTAGACAGTAATTGCCTTTGGAAGACAAAGGCAAAGCAGAACACGTGTTTTATTCATAGGTACTTCAAAGTCATAATTAGTTCTGTTCTCTTCAGAAAATAAAAACCATGAGTTTACACTAAGGTTCCATCCTCTAAAAGGGGCAGGTGAAATTCAAATTTCTGCTACTCTTGTTTTATATGCACCTAAACCACTGCAACTGAGTGTGTTCAGTGAAAGACACAGGTCTCACCATCAAATTAAGTGAAACTGATCTGGTGACAACTAAGTTGATTATTTCTTGTATGGGGATAGAGCTGAACTTTCATATTTCTTTACAAAGGGTGCATCCCTTGAAAATGAGAAAAGGGTATAGTGATTTTGTTACATTATTAATATGTCCAGTCCTGTATTCATGCTCAACCAAAGCTTTCATTCTGTAGATGGTAAAAACCCAAGTTGTCCCCAGAAGTGTATTGCACAGGCTCATGAACAGCCAGGAAATAAACTGAGACCTCTGAGGTAACAGAGAAGCCAGAGTCATAAATCATTAATGAATGTCAGTCACATTCCAGGCACTAGGCTGTGGTATTGGAAAGCTCAATTCAGATGTAATATATTAAAATATTTTCTGAGTTTTCCTTTCTCAAAAAAAGTCAGTCCTGTCAATGCATAGCATTTTATAGTTTTAGTTCATTGTGGTTTCATTCTGTTGTTTGCAGTTCTGCATCATAATGCTCCAGGATACATTCATATAAGGTAGTTATCAGTTAACTGTAAAAATTTTTGCATTGTTTGGGTTTTTTTCCAAGAACTTAGGTAAATCTTCTAATTTAGAACAGCTAATCAGGATGAAAAGAATAAAACATGTTTAGAACTTCTCCTGCTGTAACTGATGACTGCTGTATGAGGGATTGTCACTCAGGTGCTGTTCAGTGAATAGCTGCCTTGCCCAAGAGGAAGTTGTTTAAGGAGGAGATTTTTGAAGGCTGCATTATCTTGTTTTTTAGTGATTACTGGGGAGTGTAAAATGGTCTTTTCTTCTATTCTGGATGATTCTTCTATTCAAGTTGAGATACTTGAACTGTGCTTTGAACTACCCTGTGGATGTTCTTAAAGAAGTGCTTTTGGGGGTTTTTTTAAGCCTTCTGCAGACGCTTCGGGCAAGGTAGTTAATTTCTAGGGTTTAGCTACCTGATTTTGACATTTAGCACACTTCACTGGGATTGCACGTTTCAGGAATGTAAGGTTTGAACTAATAATGGTTGAAGTCTGCTTAAAGCTGTTAGAACTAAGGGAATAGCTGACAATGTCAATATTGTAATCATCTTGGAGAGGAGAGAGGGTTCAGGGGGGCGGGGGCAGTGAGATGGATTGATTTCACAAGATGCAACTTCTGATAAAATGCCCTTCTAGCACATTAAGGCTGTCATCTCTTTAACCACCAGTTGCCAAAAAGCAGTTATATTGTCTCCAGTGGTAACAGACCCCTTCATAAACAAGTAGAAAGACAAAGAATCATTCAACTTGCTTCACTTAGATCTGTGTTGTAAGATGTGAGGTTTCTGGTTTCCAAAGGCCTGAATTTGTCTAGATGCAAAATGGAAGCAAACTACTATGTCTTAGCAATTCTACAAATGAGAAAAACTAAGTAGAATCTCTCTTTTGTCAACAATCTGTTTGTCCAGAAGTTTAAGGAACTAACTAACCCTCTATTTGGGTGTGCTCATATTCAAACTGAAGGAAGGGAATTTTTTCTAGAATTACTGAAGTTAGGGCTAACCAGCACAAATGAATACCTCTGACAAAAATTGATGGCCATATGAATTAGATGCTCACTACTCTTGCTGAAGTACATTTTCAATGGAGGGCCAAGTCTTTTTCCCCAGTGAACTGCCAGTAATCCCTAAGCAGATTTTAACTATGAGCAGGTTATATGGGAAGAGACTGGAGCAAAACCAAAACACTGTTGACTTGTGGTCCTGAAATTAAGAGTAAAAATGATGGCCCAGATTACTGCTCAAAACTGTCTGTCCCAGCCTATCCCAACATGTTTTGTTATCTCTTTGATGTGCCAGTTTTCATTCAGCTGTCACTTCTACAGTTAACTATCTTAACAACTCTGCTTGAGGCTAACCTTTAAGTCCATTCAGGAACTTTAGGTGAATAGGTGAATATGTGAATATGTGAAAAGCTTTCCCACTTTCCTGTCTGTGAAAGCAGCACTGAATGAAGAGATGGGACCTCAGCACCTCTAAACAGCTTATGACCTGGCATTTTAAAACATTTTTCCTTCTTGTGCTTTGCAATAATTGAGTAGAGTTGACTTTAGACAGAATGTTGAAACAGCTGGAGTCATTGCATGGTGCTGTGTTTGCCTGGCACTAAGCCAGTTTGGGGAGGTGGTGGATGAGTTGGCCATACCCCAATGATGTGCAGTTAGTATTCATTTTAATGATATGAGGGGTTTGAGAGCCCAAGGTAATAAGTACAGTGGATCTCCTTTTCCAATGTGGACAATATTAGATCTGCAGAATAAATATCCTCTGATACAAGGCCAAATGGCAGTGTCATAAAGTACCCTAGATGAGAAAACCAAAGTGGGATTCCACGTAAGGACACGTTCTGCACTGCTGTTACCTCATGGATGGCCATCTTTGCTGGCTTTTTAGCTTCTAGAGTCTGGATATGTCTCAGACTATTAAATGCGTACAAAAGGATGCCCTTAGATGTGGACATAATAGACTGACAAACTTGATTTATATTTCTATATGACCACTAACCAGTAAAAGAATTGTGTACATACGTGTGTGAGTGGGGAAAAAATTATACAATTGAAATGAACAAAGACGCTGTTCTTGTTATTTAACCATACTATTTTGAATTCCTCCACAATGAAATGCTTAGATTTAAAAGAAATAATATTTTTCATTTCTCCCTGTTGGTGTTTTCCACCTTTATCTTTTGGGTGGGTATGAAAAGCACTCATGTTGCATATTTATAAATTCTAAAAAGTACATTCTTCTCTGTTTGATAGGATTTTCTGATAGCATGTGTCTAAACTATTTTGATTTATTTTACGTAATAAAAATGGAAAGGGTAAAAAGTTCTGTTCTGTTGACTTTTCTCCGATTCATACTGCTTCCTGGAGATCACTTATTACTCTGTTTGGTACATGGAGTACCGAAGGGTAGGAGTTACAGCTCTGCCCCAAGGAACTTGTAATCTATTTAAAGCATATGAAACTGCATTCTCAGATCTCAGTGGAGCTGTTCCACCTTTTTTGACTATATATTTGTGCACAGTCATCTGAGAACCCAAGTAACAAATCAGAAGGTGTAGTGGATTTGATAATCAGTTACAGTTTTCCCCACAAACTACCATGGCTGCTGTCAAAAAGAGTTCTCCTCCTGTTGAAAAGTCTGAATTTGGGGTCACAGGAGGTCAAAAAGGATCTACGTCCGGTGAGATAACAGTAGCAGTAAAAGCTTGCATTCCTTCCTTTAGGAGCCAGTAAGGAACTAATGAAAATCCAATAGTCTGCACAGACGACTTCCAGCAAGTTGAGATTATAGATAAGATTTTTACCAGAACAGCGCTGTTGAAAAATTGATACTTTTGATGGATAAAGTAGCTTATTTAGGATGTTTGTAACTGCTTGGATTATTTTTGGGGCAGGATATCTGGCATACAGTAGAGTTGGCATGAGCCCCTATGTACTGATAGTTCTTTTGTTTAAGCCTTGAAGCCCAATTCTTTGTTGCACATTCTTGCCAGTGCCCTGTGTAAAGGCATCCCAGAGCATGACTTTTTTCTAGACACAGCAACAGTGAGAGGAATGACAATGATGAAGTGCATCACACTGTGCAAAGAGAAGTCAGGCATATCTATGTTAAATGCATAAACATTGATCTAATTAAATTCTTTACATACATACTGCTTATTGGAATTCATACTGCTGTGCTAACTTCCTCAGTCTGCCAGAGTTTGAAACTGCAGCATCAAGTACATAATGAACAGATTCATGAGTAATCTCTAGAAAGTGCTTAGAATTAAGGCCAAATCTGAGGAGCTTTGTACTTCTTATGACATTTTTCCCCCTTTGCCTTTCATATTATGGAAGCCACATGAAATCAGCAAGGGGTCTTAAATTCATTCTTTGAAGGTATTAGAAAATACTGCAGAACACTGTGCTTGCCTTTTTCCTCAGAATGTATGGTATTTATTTTCTTAGAAAAATAAGAGTTGGATTTGGCATCTTTGCTCTATGCTGTAAATCATCATTACTAGGTAAAGTGTTTAGTCCCTTAATACTACTACTCAAATCCCTGCTTCTCAAGGGAAAACTTATGAGAAGCTCTACAAATCTGATGGAATAGAATCAAAACAGGAGATTCAGGGAGTATAAATCAAATAACATCCTGTTGGTATGCAAATAACAATGTTATTGACTTACTCTCAGTAAGCATTACAATCCTGAAAACAGGACTTCTGGTGAAATGATACTTTGCATTTTCCCTTTTTTCCTTTTCATGTTTCCCCCTGAAGATATTGTTTGAAATTCTGCTAACGTACCGTCTCTGTTTCATATTTTGTAGGATTATGATTTGAGCCAGCTCCAGCAGCCTGACACTGTGGAACCAGATGCCATCAAACCTGTTGGAATCAGACGTCTTGATGAAAGGCCAATCCATGCAGAACCTCAGTATCCAGTCAGATCAGCTGCTCCTCATCCTGGGGACATTGGGGACTTCATTAATGAGGTAAAGGAGTGAAAAAGAGTTTCCTCCTAAGATCTGATAAGCTTTTATATTTTGTTTATTCTACTCCGCATGAGTAGCTGTTATATTAGAACATAATAACTTCTTAAAACTTCCTTAGACAATTAAAATTGTCTCGCTAGACAGAAGTAAATATGTTCTTTTAAAGTGCAGACAAATTTAATGAACTCATTCGAACAGAAAGGGAAGATATATCAATTAACTTCTTTGCGTTCATATTAATTACATTCATAGTATGTTATCAGCTGCAACCACAATATCTCCAAGCAGGATTATGCAGTGGGTTCCAAGTAATAAACAGACTAACAAAATTGTAGTGTAGCCTAAATTCATTTATTAATTCACGGTAATTTAATAATGGAAGAAGTTCATTTTCATTCTCCTCATACATTACCCTTTGAATCCAGATAATAGTGGAAATTCAGTACCTTCAATAAGACCAAAAGAATTCCATCAAATACGATTAGTGAGCAGGGCAGCTAAATTAAATGTTATGTAAGTGCTTTTAATACTTGTCTTGTCATAGAGCTTTCAAAGATTCTGCATTATCTTTGATTCTTCAATCTAACAAACATAATTGAGATTCAGACTATACCAGAGTACTGATAGTTCTGAAAGAAATGATCCTCATTATTTTTATCACTGGTCAGTCTTAAATCATTGCTGTTGTGATACTTAGCAGAGAATGTGTTTCTTGTGCTTGCTGGTTATAGAAAAAAAAGCTAACCCAGAATTTACTACTATTTTTACTTTATTCTGTACGTGAATTGTAGTAGTTAATTATTTTCTCTGATTTTCTCATATCTTCCTTGCCAGCTAGAGCTGGACACGTATTGCAGAGTATTGCAGAACTGTTTCTGCAAACGTGTTTACTCTTGTTTGCCTTGAAGAAAAGTCAGGCTAATATACTGAAGTCTTCTGTGTTAGAAAACTGCAGAAAATTAAATTTGCCCCTTTTAAGGTATATGGTGATACAATTGTCAAAAAACTTAAAGGGGAATTGACTAGCTGGAAATGTACAAATATTCTTGTAAGACGTATTTAAGAGACTCCAGTTTTTGCATGCCTTACACATCTAAATATTACAGTTATAATTGGCTTCTGGAAAACAGTGAAGACACGGGACAATAAAAGGCGCACATTGTTAGCCAAGGCAGTGTATACACAAGAACTTCCTTGTGTTTCCAAACAGTCAGAGATTCCCATCCTGTTCTCACACAGCTGTGAGCAGACAGTGCCCACCTGGCAGGCAGTAGTGAAGAACCCTTTTTCTGCTTGTTCTCAAAGCAGCTAGGAAGCTCTGTCATGGAGCAAAGGCAGGGAATGAGCGTGATTCTGCTGGAAAGCCAGAAAGGGACCAGAGGTTGTCCAGCCTCGTACAATTTTTAAATGACTTAGCAAGCTGTTCTTACAATATTATTTTTCAGTAGGTTATCACTCTTGAAGATGATAGCATCAATGTGTACACATGGAGCTGGAGAAACAGTGCTTGCTGTTTAACCCAGTATGTTTATATTGCAGTACAGACAAGCATGGAGTCATTTTCTTCCTGCTGTCTATTGTATTATATCATTACCTCCCTTTATGCTTCTCCTTGCCATCCACAAAGAAAGAAAGCTTCTCCCAGCTATTCATATGCAGTAAAATAATGTCATTAATGTCATTGGTTAAGTTATTATATGGAAATATATATGAAGTTAAAGAAAACATGGCAATTTTCTTGTCTGCAAGTTAGCTCAGAATTAATTATATCCTCTGATTGAAAGGAACTATGTGAGGCAGTTTCTATGTTTTAAGTGTTATATATTTAGCTTGTCTTCTTCATAAGGTGTGTTTTTCTTAGGATTTCACAGCAATGTGTTGTTTTACTGTGGGGCATTCTACCTAACCCTCTCTCTAGCAGACAGTAGCCACCATTGTCCATGCTCTATCTGAAGTGGAAGTCTGAGCAAAATGGGCATTTCATTTCTCTAAAATAGTGTCATCTTAATTTGTGTTTTACGTAAAAAAGTTTCCCGTGGCAAATGTGATTCTAAAATGTCTGCTGGGTGTGGGGGGAAATGGGTCTTTCACAGTAGTATTCATTGTTACAGTTAAATTTCAAAATTATCAGTGTCTAGAGCATAAGTGTTCAGGCTGCATAGGTTTTCAGACTCTCCAGAAAATTGCACCTGCAGTCCTGGTACGATTAAACCCAAGAAACTTGGTAAGTTTCTCTCAGTTTTACTTGAGGTAAATTGAAGAAATATCTTGAGTAAAGCCTGTACCAGACATTTCTTAAGGCAGTTCCTACAGAAGATAAACTGAGCTGTGGAAACAACATAGCAAGATAAGAAAGAGCAAAGTTCATATCTCTCTGCATCCAACTTCAATATTATTAGATGTAATTCTTCCCTTGGGCATCTCTAACCCAAACCACCCACAAAACTCTCCCAGTCCCTGGCTGAGCAGGGAGAGGCTGCTTTTGAATTGTCCGTACTTCAGTAGCAAAGTCTGCATTACCCCCTTGGTTTGAAAAGATGCAACACTTTGGGAGATCAGTCCAACCTTTTGGAGGCCTTTACCCTATTTCAGGAGATGCTGATCAGTATGATCTTCAGGGATACTGGTCCACCTGTGGGAATTAACTTAGAGCATTGAAAGCTGACCAGCACCTCAGACACACAGCATGGTTCAGATTAGCTTCTGAATTACTCCAGCTTTTGACAAAACATAGCTATAAGTCATTGATTTCAGGTGCTGGAGGGTTTAACTCCCATTGCCAAGCAAGCATGGGGATTTTCTTTCTTCTTACTTTCTTTACAGAGTCATAGAAACAAAAAGCAAAAAAGATCTAGTGGGTCATTTAGGTTTTTTTCCTTTTAGCAGTACTCTTTTTCTTCTGATACATTATTTTCTGTCATCCCTTGTATTAAATCTACTTAACTCAATGAGACATACATGAGTAAGAGTATTTTTTAGTGTTCTGCTGACTTCTCAGTTGAAAAACAAGTTAGAATTATGATAAAAAGTAATGTACTTTTATAACATGAAGTTGAGATAACATTTACAGAGCTATGAACTGTCTAAAACAGGTTCCAGAGGTGTCTGATAGTCAAAATATGTTTTGCAGGCATAAGCTAAATTACCTCAGGGACTTTCTTGTTTTGTCTGTTTCAATGGATAGATGAATCTCTAATTTAAGAGGGGAAGGGAAAAACCTCCTTTTCTTCCAGTCCAGTGTACAAACAAGTCAGTGAAATAAGTCATGTGTTATTAAGAATTCTCTCCAGACTTTGTTTTCGATTTTTAAGCATTTTAAAGCCTAACCTGCAGACTGTGGAGCATAATTAACATTTAGATCAGTCAGGATTTGCAGGACAGTATAAATTAGACGTGTTTGAAGTAGTTCTTTTAATCCTCTTTTCAAGACCCACCTATATTGTCCCTAGAAATCTCAAACAAGTTATATTGTGGCAGAGAGTTTGTGGCTGAGGATATATTTATAATCAATAGAGGACATAGCCTGAGGTAAACTAAATTTAAATTGCAAACTAAAGGTCTCATCCCATGGGGACTTGGAGGACCCTCAATTCATTCTTGGTAAATGGTTATTGATACAGTTCATCTCCATGCAGAATGGAGTCCCTCGATGGTTTCTCTTTTCTCTTGTCATGTCAAAAAATGATTCCAGATATAAAACAAATTTTTCTTTGTATTTCCCTGAAGGTCTCTGTTCTTCCTTTCCTTCTCATCAAAAGTCTGCTGAATCTGATTAATTAGTAGGATTAATGAAAATAGACACATTAGATTTTGTAATGTTCTGTGTTAGTTCAAGATTTGAGGGGGTTGCTTTCCTTTAATTTGAGAGAAATGAAGAATGCTGCCTGTACTAAGGCAAGTATAACTTAAGGTTATGGTTGTTCCTCAGCCAAGGCACTGTAGTTTCTCCAGTTCTGCCCCTTATCGCTTCCTTAGTGAAAGCTCTACTACGTATATAACAGGAAAAGGAAGAAAGTGAGTCTGTCTGAGGGCTCAAAGCTGGCCTTTCTATTGCTGTGTCTCTTCTGTGGCTGCTTGTTGTGCACTAGTGGTGTAGCACATGCAAGGAAACGTGACAATCCACTGTCTTAGCAGGTTCCCCTGCTCCTGAGGATGTGCCCTGGAAATTCTGTTGTGGATGAGCTTCTCTAATAAAAACTTCGGTTTTTCAGATCAGGAAACTCTAAACCAAGTAACTGTAACAACTCTGCTGCTCTGAGGTCCTTGAACACATCTAGTAAAAACTGAGATCTCTTTTCACAAGCAACTGACAATGCCTTGGCAGCAAAATCAGTAGAAGCCACTCCTGGCAGCCGTCTGTTGCCTTTTCAGTTGTGCAGATGCAGCAGGCTGTGTATCCACACCACCTCCACCCACTGAAAGGGGCAGCATAATAAACAGAAAAAAGGTGGCAATGCTGAAACCAAAGGGAGCTTCATAAGCTGATACCACTGCCAGGGCTGTCTGACACACTGTAGAACCCAGCAGCAAAGCACAGCAGTACAGTGGGTGTGCTCAAAGAATCAGCTTAGCAGAGGGAAAGAGGAGACATTGTAGTATTTCTTTCTCGTTTTAGTATGTAACTTGCAACACAAATATAGCAGAAATCTTGGTTGTCATGTGAAGAGTTAGACACTAAGTTCAGTCATTACACTGTGAACCAGAATATAGGTGCAAATGTCAGTGTAGCTTGTGCTGCACGGTTGAATCAATACCTCCAAAACATGACCCATAGCTACGTTCTCTGAATGAAATGGATTACACCGCTGGCAGAACCTTTGAGAAAGTGAATTTGTTAGTTAGATAGAGATCCTATCTTGTAAATCAGTAACTCAAAATCAATTTCCTTTTCTGAAATGCTATCATGATAGCAGCAGCAAAATGGAAAAAAAAAAATTACAACTTACCCTTTGGAAAAACACATGGAAAGAGGCTGCCTTCTGCCTTGTCATGGATGACTGATAGGTATCAGAATTTCTGCAGTGATGTAGGAAAATGTTTTGTTCTCTGATTTTTTTTGATAAATTGGTATCCCACGGTTGGCTGGCTATTAGTAGGCAGAACTGCAGGGAAATAACATTTCATCTGCAAACTGACTTTCTGAATGACTTTCACACATGAATAGCTGGCATTTGTACCTCAGCACTCCTTAACCTCAGCTGGTTTTTATTCTCCTTCCCTGTCACCTGGTTCCAAACAAATGGGTGTCTGTCACCCCAAGCAGGCTTAAGGAAAGCTTTAAATACCATAAGGCTGGTTACTGCCTAAAAAAATAAAGTTGCCTTTGTGCTTCAGCAGCTGAAAGCAAGAGAAGGCCTTGGAACTTCCCCCTTGGAAGCTGGATAAGGGATGTCTTCCAACATTTGCTATTGCCTTTTCAAAATCCCATGTCTTTTGTGCTTATTATGACCATCAGGTTGGAAAATGCCAGAGAGAGATAACAAGCATCACCAATTATTCTTATCTCATAATTCAAAATTGCAGTTTTAGTGCAGGCTATTAATAACCTGCTTGATGTTGTCGTACCACATGAAATGATCATTTCAAGGCCAAAATTTGTTCTTGATTAGAAGTTATTTAGCTTGATAAATATGCTGGGCTTTTCCACCAGTGATTTGGAAATTATTTTAGGTACATTTTGCACAATTCTGAATTATTTAAATAGGTAATAAAGAACCAGGATTCCCTTCTACCTTATCAATGCCAAATGCTTTAATTAATGGGTTTAATATGTGTATACTCCATAATATATATTTGTAGAAGAAAAATCAGCATCTGGTTCCATTTTATCATACTTGGACAAAACACAGTTGAGAGTAAAATGTACTTTGCTCAAACCAGAATATTTTAAATAATTTGAAGGAGGCACACTCATTCCTTCAAGTAGTTGGAGTATAATGAAGCCATTCTTCTAAATAAATAAACATTAAAAATTAAAAGTAAAACCAGCACAAATAGCACTGGTGAAAATTAATGGGGAACAATTTAAAATCTGAGCACAGCCTTATAGAATTCTGAAAGATACATTATCCCTTGTCAGTGGCTGCCAGAGTAGATCCTGTTCAAAGTGGAACATCTTGAAAAAGCATTGTTAATCCCATGGAAGAAACTGTGAGGTTGAAAAAATACAAATCATAAGAGGGCTTTTTGACTTCAGGCTTCAGCCTTTTGTATTCAGTTTGTAAATCTTCCCCAGATAAGCATAGAGAAATTGTCTCATATTCTAAAATCAGTTACTGGTATAACTACTTAGGTTTGGACTTACATAAGAAAACAGGGAATGAAGAGGCTTTTCTCCAGAAGAAGTGTGGTTCTTTCCTGGCTTTTCCTCTTCAATTTCCCAGCATTTCCTCCAATTCAGTTTGTGTTGGTTATAATTTGGGCTATTCAACTCTATAGACTGGAAATCTAAAATTGCTGATGGCCCACTATTTGTGTGTTGATAACTTCAGTATTTTGAAATGAGGACACAAAAACAGTCATCATCTTGTATTCAACTTTGATGTCACTGTGTGTTTTTTTCTGAAGAGCAGGTGGATCTCATGGGTGGATGCAGCAAAACATAAAAGACTTAAGACAACATACCATATATTTTTCTCACAGCAGCCTACAGAGGTACATGAGTTTACAGGACTAACTAAATATGGATTTTGGCACATGCAGATGGACTGCAGGCCAGAAGAGTCAGTGGATATGCTGTTGGCCACGTGAGATGGCTGTTAATCTTTGCAAACATGCTTATTTCTCCTTCCTCGTCTGTCTAACTGTTCCCCATGCCCATGGCACAGGTTGTGAGTTGTATATCTTTGAAGCTGTTTATTTACTAGCTTCAGTCCCAGTGCCATGACTCCCTCTCAGTGTTTGTTAGGGCTGTAATTGCAGTTACATTCAAATTATCCAGTGCTGTAATGCTGGAAACCTGGCCATTCTAAAAGGACTTAAAGAGAAGTAAATCCTGTTTAGCACTGAATGGCAGGAGAGGAAGAACTTTGTTTTCTCAAGTGGTGCTTGATAGATAACTGCGCTGCAAATATTCCGCATATGCTTTTGTCTCGCTCTCAGATGCAGAACTTTATCTTCTTTTCTCCTCCTTCTTGCAGGGACTTAAAGCAGCCGACAATGACCCCACAGCCCCACCATATGACTCCCTCTTAGTCTTTGACTATGAAGGAAGCGGCTCCACTGCTGGATCCTTGAGCTCTCTTAACTCCTCAAGTAGTGGTGGCGAGCAAGACTATGACTACCTAAATGACTGGGGCCCACGTTTCAAGAAACTTGCTGATATGTACGGTGGAGGTGATGACTGAACTTCAAAGTGAACTTTGGTTTTGGACAAGTACAAACATTTCAACTGATATTCCCCAAAAGCATACAGAAGCTAGGCTTTAACTTTGTAGTCTACTAGCACAAGTGCTTGCTGAAGGCTTTGGCTTAGGCTGCAAACCAATTTGGGCTCCGTGGAATATCAGTGATCCAATGCTGTTTGGAAAAAAATATTGAGCTCAGTTACACTTGAATTTTACAGTACAGAAGCACTGGGATTTTATGTGCCTTTTTGTACCTTTTTCAGATCGGAATTAGTTTTATGTTTAAGGCTTTAATGGTACTGATTTATGAAATGCATTAAAGAGACAAAATATGTTGGGGTGGGGAGGAGTAAGGTGAAACACAATATACTTCAACATGCTTTTGTTACATCGCATTGCTTTTATTAAAATAAGGAGATTAAAAACAAACAAAAAAATCCTCATGGAACAATTTTATTATCTGGGAGAGAGGACCATGAGGTGGAACAATGTACATTACTTCTAGTTTTAGATGTTAGGGGACTTTTTTCACTAAAATTCTAAAACTTATGCAGCTGGTTGCAAATAAAGGGAGTTTTCATATCACCAGTTTGTAGCAGAATTGATTTTTTTTTTTCCTTATGCTAGAATGTTAGACACATTTTGGTCTTAATCCATGTACACTTTTTGGTTTTGGTTTGCTTTTTTTTTTAATTTCTAGTATTTTTTTCCCACTTCACTGTAAAAATGGTATGTGTACATAATGTTTTATTGGCATAGTCTGTGGAGAAGTGCAGAAACTTCAGAACACGTGTATGTATTATTTGGACTATGGATTCAGGTTTTTGCATGTTTATATCTTTCGTTTATGGATAAAGTATTTACAAAACAGGTTGCAAACAAGTGACATTGATTCAATTGTTGAACTGTAGTTAGAGTACTCAATATTTTTTTTATTTTTATTTTTATTATTTTTTTGGTTTGGGGAGGGAGAAAAGTTCTTAGCACAAAAAAGTTTTACATAATTTGTACCAAAAAAAGGGGGGGGAAGGGAGTTGGCCTGATACTGGTGGCGCAAGAAAATATACAGTATGTTTTGGGGGTGGGGAGGGGAGGGGGGAAAGGAGCTTTCAAACTGGAGAGACTTCTGAGAACAGCTTTGCCTCTGTATTGTGTACCAGAATATGAATGATACACCTCTGACCCCAACGTTCTGAATAAAATGCTAATTTTGGATCTGGTGCTTGGTTTGGCATTTTTTCTTCTACCTGAGCAGTCCTGACTGCAGTAAATAAAAAGTATGCAAAATGTGTTTGAGTTCTGTGAGAAGTTGTGTGTGCTTCTTTGGCATTTCTGCTGAACTGAAAACAAGCTGCATGTAGAAGGAAACCCGGCACAAATTTGGAAGGCAACTTCCCAGGTAAAAGCTAAGTTATCTGTGCTGGGATTTCTGGGAATTCATGGTTTGCAGTGATGGCTTGCTCTTTGGTTTAATTTGCATTATCTAAATAAGAACTTGCATCATTTTTGGCTCATTTCTAGACTGACAGTTTAATGAGTGTGTGATTATGCTGCGGGTTGCATAAATAAAATAAACTGCAGATTGTGGCAGTCCTCTGCCGCCTGGACTTTTCTTGTGCTGAAGTGAAGACAAGCCCCTGCTAACCTGAATGCACATCAAATCACATCCTTCAAGGAGGTGCTTACAATCATGGAGCTCTGTCAAAAAGGCCTGTTAGGAGATTTCTCATTACTAAACATGTTTCTGACCTGTTACCAAGATTTACATGCAAACAAAGCAAGGACAGTAGGTACAGCAGTTGTGTTTGTTCTCTTGCAGCAATCTGCTCAGGTTTAATGCCGGCATTGACAGACATTAAGGACATAATTGTGAACAGTGTGAAGCTCAAACTCAGCAGAAACCCCACAGTTCTGCCGTTGGACAGGGATGGGAACCAGGCTCTGGGCCTGGCATAGCCACCTTCTGTGCTGGGGGAGCTGCATGGGCAGCGAGTCAATTTGGGGGGAAAGATCTTCACTGGTGCCACTTCAGTGATTCCTCAACACTCACACTTTAATTTACATAATTTGACTTTGGGATGTAAATCTCGAAATCTGATTTGGGGAGCGTTAATGCTGCATGGAGGATATCTCCACTGGGCTTTCCATGTCTCCTTCCTTTTTCTTGCTCCTGATGAAAGGTAGCAATCCTCTAGGGTTGGGATGTACTATTTCAGCCTCTGCACACCTAGCTATCATTTATATCACACACTTGCAACTATAACTTAATGCTGTAATAAAAACTTGATTTTTGAGCAATGTGTCAAAGTTACCAACAAGCACTGTTAACCTATTTCCAAATTCAGTTTGTAGTATAAGGAAAAAAGGATGTAGATCAGGACGTGGAAATGAAATCTGACCATGCATAGTTAAGTAAGGAAAACTTTCATAAAGGGCAGGGTTTAAACTGTAAATGCATGTTAAATAAGCGAAAGACTGCTTTTAGCACAAAAATTATGCAAAAATTTATTTTAAGCATAATCTATTATTGTTACTCGGAACCAACAAACTGGAAATGCTAAATGGACTTTGTTCATTGACAGTGGATGTTAAAAGACACACTGGGGGAGAGATCTGTGAAAGATTTCCAGTTTCAGCGATAGCACATTTTTTTGTTAAAAGTGGACAGAGGTCATCTTTTATAAGCACTTGGCTGTTCTGCACAGCAGTAGGAGCTTTATCTTGATCAGACAGACTTCCAGCTCTACAGCTCCTTTGAAATTGTAGCAACAGTTCTCAGACCTAGTGGTAGATCAGCATTAGGTCTGCTGAACAGAGCAAAACGCAAATCATTTTTATGCATCTCAAATACTTATAGAAGAAGAAATAACATGTTTGAACTGATCGTCTTTCATCATTTCAGGTTCATTCTTATTCTAGAAATGTGCAACCAGGTTTTGTACCCATGACACCTTCTTCAATCCCCATCAGAGGGCTGCACTGAGAGGCAGATGGCTGAATGCTGGGCCATACAATATTTTTGAAAATCGGAAATTTTGGCAGCCTAATTTGTAAATGGTATTTGGTAGTGGTATATACTATCTCTGCTTTGTAGACACTGCATCCAAGGGAGGTTACTGACAAGAAATGAGGCTTTAGCAACTTCGAGCTTTCTGCAATTTGTATTGTCTTTCAATGAATGTCTTCATGGCCTATATCCTCAGCTTCAGGGCTGATAAAGGTGGGCAAGGGTGGTTTCAGGGAATAAAAATCTGAAGTAGATACTGATGGCCTTATGTGTGGTTGGGTCTACCTTACTGCATTTTCTGTGGGATTGTCAAATACTGAGGAATATATGCTAGTACTCATCCCATGACAGTCTAAAATGTACTCACCATGCTCCCTTCAGGTAGCTGAACTCCCAAGTGGTTCTTTTGGTGCCTAAGTAGCAAAGTGACTAAAAGCCACACGTAGTCTGCTGCTTGAGAGTTCTCTTTCTTGGTATGCAGTACTTTTTTGGACTAGACTCCTTGCCCAGGAACATTTGCATCTACTCTGCCATGGTCCCATTCACTTTAACACTCAAGGGGCAATCTCTTCTGATAGGTGATGGGACACAGAATCCCCAAAAGAGTCTGTCAAACCTTTCTGTAGTTATTAAAGTTGTCTCATGTAAGCCACTGCAAATTCTTCCTTTATGCAACTATTCCCTCCTTCCTAAGCAACCTTCCGGCTAGCAGAAGTAGCATGATCTTGGCAGATTTACCTTTGTGGTTCATGAGTGTGAAAGCAAAGTTCCTGCTTTTACCTCAGTCAATATTTATTAGGCAA
The DNA here is from genome assembly GCA_013400955.1 of Drymodes brunneopygia. Taxonomy (NCBI): domain Eukaryota; kingdom Metazoa; phylum Chordata; class Aves; order Passeriformes; family Petroicidae; genus Drymodes; species Drymodes brunneopygia. Next base: position 199,064 of record VZTZ01026495.1, on the reverse strand, counting down.
ATAAAAATCAGAAAAATCAGTAGAATGCTTAAATGCCTAATCCATAGTGGTATATTTTATACACAGTTTTCAGCCAAGGATGATTTGGTGGCCTTATTTTTTTATTTCTTTTACATTTGCTTGAATAATGTTTAGTCTTCATGTAGACAAGGATCTTCCCTAGGAATTTCTTTAAAGCATAGGATAATTTCCCTTTACTTAGTATATGTCACAGGAATAACAAAAATCTTTCCCTTTAGCAACAAAGCCCAGCTGGGAAATAGAAGTGGGGAAGAAAGACTAAAGAGAAAAGGCCGAGTGTTGCCCACAGGGACTCAAGGTGCCTTCCATCATACAGATGGGGAAAGAGCATCCCATTTGTTAGGGACCCTTTGATCAGTCACTGCAAGACACTCTCCAGCCAACCTGCTGCTCTGTATTGGACAAACATCTTTTTGGGCGTAACAGAGTACTTGGAGATGTCCTTTCTCTGGGGTGCTTGGTGTCAATGCTGCTGCCTGTCCTGCTGGCTTGCATTCCAACACTGAACTTTCCCAGTTTTCCCTCTCAGTTTACCTAGGTAGTTGAACAGTGCCAGATCTCACACCAGGTTTAATGTAATCTTCAGTTTACAAGCCTCAAATAATCAAGGTCTTAAGCCCTGTTCTGGTTTGGTCGTTTTGCTGCAGGCTGGATGACGTATTCTCCACATAGCAACAGCTGGGAAGGCTTGTCTTCCTTTACAAAGTTCAGTGTCCTGAACAGTATTTCACCCCCGAAACCTTTGTGGGTTTCTAGGACATCTAAAAACGCAGCATTGCCAGTGATACAGCAGGTACTTACAACCAGATTTTGCATTTATGTGCTCTGTTGACTTTTCTGCCACAGAAGGACATATCCTGTGGTGACAACATGACATGGCAACCCTGCCCAGAGAGCTTTTTGGAAAGATCAGTCAGGGTGAGGTGGTGGACCTGTGCTCTCTGAGCTGCGCTCCTGTAGCTCTGGCTGCAGAGAATGCATTTCTGTGTGTGCAGCTGCTGCCTCTCAGAAGATTTATGCATATTCGCAGATCTCTTGCCGCTCTTCTCTGAGCACAAAAAGCCTGCCCATATAGGACCCCTGGAATGCATCCACACATCTCGTCTCATGTATGCCTTGCCACCTTTACAATCATTTACTGCCTCAAAAAGATGGTCATTATTTTCTATTTGCTTCCATCTTTATTCTTCTCTCCCCACCTTGTGAGAGACTGTTTCAGAAAATACCTAGGACCATTTGTTTCTCATTCACAAAGGGAATGCACGCTGGTTTATGAATTTTTCTTGTTACTTGCTGCATTTCCTATCTAATATATAGTTTTTAAACCCTTTTGCCTTGCATAAAAGAATTCTGCTTTCTTAGTTCTCTTGGCAAGGCTGCAAAAATGTTTCCACTTTTGTTTGTTTCCACTTACCCATTTTCAGTTTTTGTAAGAATCTCTTTTACTTTTATTTTCAGACCCTTAATCAATGTGCTGTAACAAAACAGTGACCAACCTCTTCTTCTTGAAATTGACTACATTTTTTTCCTCCTAATGGAGAACATTCTTGTAGAGTTCCTATTTTCCTGTGTTGCACCCAGGAAAAAAGTTAGATTTTTCATTGTTCACAATGGATTTTATTTATGACTATTGCTTAAAATATATTCATTTTGAGAGGCTTTTTTTTTTCCCAAGCACTAATACATTTTTAAACCTCATGGTGGTACACGTTTATGCAATTTCATGAAACCACCTTCAGGTGGTTCACTCCTTCCCAAAGAGCCTAAATGCTGATTCTGAAAGAAACATATTTTGCTCTGGGTGTGAATAATGAATAGTAGCATTGTGCAAATTACTTTTATATTCCAGCTTCTGAATATAAAATGTGTTGATACGGTATGGGTATATACAGACAGACAGATCCATGGGCCCACCCGTCCTGGGTTCCAAATTACAGAAGTTTGATTATTACATTTGTTATCTGCAGTACTGCAGAGTGAGCTTATAAAAACCCAGCTGTCTCTGTGCGCCATAAATCAAAAGTAATGGCCAGATAATCAAAATTATGTTCCAATTCTAGAACATTCATTACTGGTGGCATTGTGTGAAGCAGTTATAAAAACAAGCAGTGTGCTGGGATGATTAGAGGGAATTACACTAAAAATGTAGAATCATTACTGGTATGTTTTGACTTGAAGTTAACAAAGAGCAGTTTGCTCAGTAAGGTTATTTCAAGATAAACTGAAAAATAAACAAAAATGTGTCTTTTAGCCTGACCTAGTCAGAAAGCAATATTCAGAGCCCTGTCTTTCTGAGAACTGATTTTTCCTCATTTGGGCAAAATGAAAGCAAACAAGAAAAATGACCAAAAATAGTCAACCTAACCCTTAAAAACTCCTCATGGAATGGGAGAGGCAACTTCAAAGACCTGCTATGCTGTCATGTTTCATAACAAAGAATTCTGGGATATCGCCAAGTTTTTTGATCTTCCCAATTTTTTGTGACAAGAATTCACACAGACTAGAGAGCAAATAATCTGATGGCAGAATGTCTAAATCCAAGCTCTAAGTTAGAATTAGTTACTTCGGTGTTTCCTGTTGTTCCTTCTCGGTATGACTAATTAAATACTTGCTATACCTAAAAAAAGACTTTAACACCTGAGCTACTGTTTGGGATGTAAAAAAAGCCCCAGTCCATGCTCAGGAACTATGTCTTGGTGTTTTATATGCTTTGTGAATGCCATTATTTTTAAACTAAGGAGTTTTTCCATGGAAATCTCTTGGAAAGCTCTAGATTTTATCATGAAGGAAACAGTTCACAAATCCTTTGCATTTATTCACAAAATAAATTGTTTTCTGGACATTGCTACTTAGCCTTCAGCTATTTGAAGGCAGGACTTAAATGGCAATAAGGTTTTCATATGGGTTGATGACCATAAGGAAACACTTTGAGCACTAGCCTTCAGGCTTGTCCTTCAGAGGCTTGAAAGCAATCCTTTTTGCTGAATAGCAGTCCATTAGGTCAAGTTCCCATGAAAAAATGTTTCCCCTTTGAAATTCAGTAGTGTCAACATATATACTGGAGCAGTGCATTGCAGAAAGTAACTGAGAGTGGCAGAACACAGCCCTTCAAAGTGGGTTCAGACCCAAACCTCCTGAGTCAACTCAGATGCTCCCATTGGGGATTCCCCCCAGGCCTTCAGCCTGGGGAAGCATTTACATCTGTATTATTCCTGCAGCTACATATGATAGCATTTGAAACTTGAACCACCAGTGATATATGCATGAATACATTTCTAAATAGAGACTGACTTAACAATTCCAAGTTGTTATCAATTGTCAGTTGACTTCCTTTTGAAAAATATCCTTTAATGGCTTCATATTTTTTCACTAAGGTGCTGTGTTTGCTGAACTCTGGACTGTGTTGTGATGACAGGTGACCCTGTTTAAATGAGTTTGTACAGAAATCTATTTCAGAACTGAGTATTTTGAAGAGAATTTTGATGGCAATTTTGTTGGCTGATGGTCTCAAAGATCACTAGACACACAGACTTTTAGTAGCAGCCACAGGAATACCAGATTGGCTGCCATTCTAGAGAAGAGGGAGAAAGTGGTGCCATGAAATTAGATTTTAACATTGCTCCACTCATAAGTACAGTTGGAAAAAGCATAAAGTAAAGTGCTGGATCATGAGCTAGATACTGTGTAAGTATTTATTGTAGGTCTGTGGGCCACCTGCACAGTGATGGTGATTTTACAAGGATAGGATTCACATTCAGTCTCAAATAAAATATGAGGCTGCTGTGAAGATCATCACAAGGTTATTTGTCCTTACAACTCACATGAATATGTTGTACTGCATATTTGTGGATCTTACTGCTGAGGAGATTTTTTCCACTACTTGAAAATCCTTAGTGAGTCTTAACTGTAAATTTTTGTTAATTGAATATAACACTGTGTGGGATCCCCCACAAAAGGAAAATTTTTCTGAATGTCCACTTAACAGAGATTATAATGAAAGCAGGGTAGAAAGGGCATATTATAATTAACACTCCATCAACAACACTGTATAAATTTGCTCATTGCAGACAACAGAAGAGGTGTATCATGGCAGAAGCATCTTATTGTGACCTTTTTTTTAAATTCTCAAAAGAGTCAAAATGGGTATAATTTTAGAACTAGAGAAGTAGGGATGGAATTATATTTATTCTGTGATCTTGAAGATTTGGGACTTGTGACCCCCCTCAGTGAAAATAAAATTGCTAATGTCAACTCATCTTTGGCAGACAGCACCTCACATTGATTTTATACATAATTCAGCACAATTGACAGCCTTTTCAGGACAAGCTGGAGACTGATATGTTATGGAGGCTAAATTGCTTCTCCCTTCTGGAAAAGGGGGTCTCTTGAGGCCATGATTTGTGTTTAATGGTGTAAAGAGCTGGAACTGTGAAGTTGGACAATGTTATGGCTGATATGAAGATACAGTGAAGTAGGAGCACAGTAAAAAACTGCTTCCACTGGATTTGTTATTGTTATATTTAAAAAACCCTTTTCCCCCCTGTGTCTTGCCCCAAACTGTAGTAAAAGAAGTGAGCACATTACCCATGTTTAGTTTTGCTCATACAGTACCAGATAAATTCCCTATGCGATCAGCTGGCAGCCCAGCCATGGTGGCACTAACCAGCAGAAAAGTTTAGGGGGAAATAGTACAGCATCCTTGCTGATGCTCTTCTGCTTTTTTCACCTGTTGAATTGCTTAGAGAAATGAGCAGCTGTGAGGTAAAGCTGGGCTTTAAACTGAAATTTATTCATTTTCTCCAACTGTGTTTGGGTTTCCACCAGGGCTCCTGGATGGTTTTGCTGGGGGCTCTTCAGGGTAATAGCAAGTGCACAAGAACTTCTCCATGAAGTAGTTGCTAATCCCCACTCTCTTTCACATCACAGGAACATTTTTATTAGCCCCAACCACCCTCTAAATGGCTCCTTGTACAGTGGCAGGGGCAGGCAAATGTGAAATAATAAGCCTAAGGGTGCATTGTTTTACTTCATCATCTCTTAGAAAAATCTTTTGACTTAATGGAGCACCACCTTTGCCAAAGAGCTGGTGCACAGCTCTCCTCATGGTGGTCACCCAGTCCGTCCAGTCTCTGACCACCATGCACCCTGTGCAGGGCCAAAATCAGAACAGAACAAACTTATATTCCTGAGCTGGATGTCCCCAGAATCCCTACAGTTAATCTGAAGTACTAGCAAAACTGTCTCTGCAGTTTAGGAACAATAGCAGCAGAGACACATTGTTCTATCTTATTTTCAATTTTTTGTTGTGTTTATGTGTCACTGACGTACACAGTCTGTATTCGCTCATGGTATGCAAAATTCAGTGCGTGTAAGAAACTATTCTTGCAGTGTAATCAGATAATTAGATGTTTTGTCGCTGTCTTGTGCTGTTTAATATAAAGTACTTTGAATGGCAATATGGCAGCTCCTTTCCAGCAAACTTTACAGGCTGCTTGTTGCAAACTGCGAGTTAACTTTAATTGGGCGTCCTGAGATTTGCTACTAGGAAGGTAATAACCTCAGCACAATAGCACAAAAGTGCATCTTTTCACTGTTGTTAGTGTGGTAAATAAAGGCTAATTTTCCAACAGACTCACTCTTTCTTCAGCAATCAGATTTACCAAAAGAGGTAGAACCTTATTCCATAATTTCTGCAGGCTGTAATATGCAAAGACATGAGCAACCCAACTGGCGTTGTGTGTGAATGAGTATATGGGGGTGGGGACTGACAAAGGAGAACTACGTTTTGGAATAACAACATGAATTTTATTGAAAAAGCGTTGAGTTGTTTGCCCTTTTATTTAGCCTTTATGATAGCAAATAGAAATGATTTGGCTTGCCAGCCAGACTTAGAAATGTGAAGGTAAAAAATAAGGCAGCCCAAAACCTCAGTGTAATTTTGAGTCAAATGAGGTTTGGATCAAACTCAATGCAATTTATTTTTATATACTGTTCTCCATGCAGAGTATTACAAAGCAGTTTACAGGGAGAGTTAATCATCAGAAGCTAAAGGGAAAAGTAAGGTTTTAAAAGCCAAAAATAATTTGGTAGCAGGGAGGAATCATGGGGGCTTTTACTGGAGTTCTGAGAGAAATGAGAAAAGTTCTAGGTAGAGCACTTTTTTTCTGGTTTTTAGTAGGCAGTGTTCTGTATTCAGTTGTGTCAGAAAATGGCACATTCTTTTTAATGACACAACTTTTGAGTGGCTCATCTTGTCAGAGAGCCATGTCAGTGTCACCCAACCTGAGACCTGTTCCAGTTCTGCTCTGAACAGTTGTCACATAGACTACTTGCCATAAATAGGAAAGAGTATTGCTGAGATAGAGCTTCATACACTGCAAGAATTGCTCCTTTTTTCTTTTTTAATAAAACCTGATATCCTCAAAATATCAGCTTTATCCATTTTGAGATTGAATTTAAAAAATATTAAAACAGAATGCTGCTTTGTATTATGGCCTTATGGATGTGAATACACACACGCACATACCCACACAAGTATTCAATATTTACTAATTTATTAATAAATTAATACTACTTAATATTTTGTATATTGGGGCAGATTCCCTGATCTCCTGCTTCAGTTTTGCATAACTGCTAAAACCATTCGGGCTAAGCTAATTCGCACTAGCTGACAATTTTATTTATTTCACTTGCTTTGTTTTTACAAAAATCAATTCTATGTATCAATCAATTAGTGGCTCTCAGTGTGAGGTTTTAGTGATGCAGGATACAGAAGCAATAACATAGTAACCATGTCTAGCCCCAAAATGATGGGTACCCTTAGAGCTACCATTCCCTAGCTGACTTTCCCTCCAGACTCTCATGGGCACTCCAATACACAAAGTGATTTCCAGACTTTTAAAACACTTCAAGCAAGGCAGAATTTTTACTTTCTCAGTCTTCTGCTTTATCTGAGAACATCCTTCCTTGAAAGATTAAAATAACTCCTACTGCTCTCTATGTTATGTTCACTGGTTGATCTTTGTCTTACACTGACAGCTCAGCCCGGAACATACCTCAGAAAACAAGAGGAAAACAGGTGTGAATGCTTTTGGTGTGGTTTGGTTAGCTTAAAAGTTTATCCAAGCCAAACATTTGTTGCTGGTCAGATTCTCCAAATTCTTCCAACATTTGTGTGTATAAAATGGCCTGTGGAGCCATTTGATGTGTGAGTATCAGCTTGAAGGGGAGGCAGGGTCCTACCAGAGCCTCAAGCGGTTCAGCCCCTTTTCAGGAAGGAAAAGGAGGCGTGAAATAGTCGAGATCAATTACAGCCCCACTGTAAGCAGAGAAAAAGAAAGGGAAGAGGTGTAAAGCTACACACAGTGATGGCTCAACAAGGCAGGGTGCTGCCTCTTAGGCAGCGCTTGCCAGGAGAGGAAGCAGCCCTCCATGCTGCACTCTGCTGAGCTGCTTTATTTCCACCTGTGAGTTGCAATGTGCTTCATCCTCACTGACCAGAACCTGGGATAGGGTATTGCAATAGAAAACTATTAGTCTAGATCACAGAAGAGGTAAGATGCAAAAGGCTTTTTCTTTCATGTGCTTGTGTCAATCATTCATTAAGGGTGCCATTTTAGGAAGCACTGATTGTAGGAAATGCTGTGCCTCAAGCTTCCTGTAAGAACACTTTTAAGGAATATTGTGATTCCATTCATCACTTTTCTAAACGACGACCTCTAACGACACAGTTTTTACACTAATGTAACTTCACAGACCTTGATATTGATAATGTTTATTACCTCAAGGCGAAGGTTGAGCCCACGACCATCCATGTAAGAGAATGATGATGACATTAGATGGTGTGTGATACCGTGTTACAAAACTTGTGGATTATTATAACACCAGCCTCTGGATGTTAAATCTCTTCCTAATTCAAACTTTTTTTTCTGCTAAAAGCAATTTTTTGCCTCACCATCCAAAGCCTGAAGGTGCTAAGATTTTTTTTCATTCACACATTTTCACTTAAAAGTAGGAATGCCTATTACAAAAGTTTGCAGCAGTTAGGAAACAAAATGTTTGGCTGTAAAATTCAAATAAGAGAATGCTTACAATGAATTTTTTAGTTCAGAAACTTCAGAAAACTACTACTGCCTCATATTTACTCTATGATCACCCAGATCTTCTTGGGAGGTCAAAGATGCAGAAAATGCCTCCATTCATTTTTACACATTTTCTCTTCTGGTATTTCATCCCTCACTTCGCTGTCTATGTTTCCTTTGCTTTTCATACTCATGAGCTTCCAACTTTATCTGTACAAACAGGTCTTTAGGAAACTGGTAGGGCTGTGAAATACTTATTCAGGAGGACAATCCTTCTTGGTTTAACAAGAAAACAAGACACTTATACTGGCTTTTGTTCTTAACCTTCTACTTTTCTTTCAAGATTCAGCTCACAGTATTTTGATATCAGTGACAAAAAATATCAGCTTTCTAAGATTTTCAAAAGTGTCCTTGATGACCACCACATCCAAGCCAAATACTCTTTTGAAGTCTTAAAAAAAATGCGTTTGGTTTATGCTGCATTATTTTGATAGCAGGGAAGGCAGCAGGGGCAGTAGTTTCTTCTCTGAGAAGAAACCAAGAGTTGCCCCTATGTGTGCCAGAGGCATTTCCAGCTGGCTCCAAAAAGTATCTGTTGCTGCTGCTCAAACCTTAGCCCCTCAGCAATGCTGGTGACATCTCTGTGATAACATATTTATGAAGAGTGAAAAAACATGGTGCAGCAGCTGTGTGAGAAAGGGGAGTGCAAAAAATTTGCAAAAGCCAGCCCTGCAGACCCAAGATGAGGGAGGAAGGAGGGGGAAGAGTTGCCCCAGATGCTGGAGCAGCAATTCTCCTGCAGCCTCTGACGAAGAACGTAATGGAGCAGGTTGTCCTCCTGCAGCCCCTGGAGGACCACCATGGAGCAGGTGGACATGCCCTGAAGGAAGCTGCAGTCCATGGAAAGGAGCCCTTGCTGGGAGCATGTTGTCTGGAAGGAGCTGCTGCCCTCGGGGCACCCATGCTGGAGCAGCTCTTGAACAACTGTGCATCATGGAAGACACCCCATGATGGAGCAAAGAAGGAGAACAAAGGAAGGAGCAGCAGAGATGAAATGTTACGGACTTACTACAACCCCTATCCCCCATTCTTTCCTCCTTACTTCCTCCAATAAAAGAGTCAGGAGTGAGGGAGTGAAATTGAACCTAGAAAGAAGGAGGGATGAGGGAAAGTGTTTTAGTTTTGTCTGTTTTTCTTACTATCCTACTCTAATTGGCAATAAATTAAAATCATTTTCCCCAGGTTGAATCTGTTTTGCCCGTGACAGTCATTGGTGAGTGATCTCTCTCTCTGTGTTGCACCCCTGTCTTATTTTCTCACCCATCTGTTGAAGAGGGAGAGCAAAAGAGCAGCTGGGTAGGCACCTGGTGGCCTGCCAAGGTCAGCCCACAACAAAAACATATCACCAATAATATTTGATTGGCAGTATCACAGCATCATTAACTTTTTCAAACATACATAGAAAGAAACACACACACTTGTCCCTTAGCTCTCTCAGCTCTGTACAGCATTAATAGAATAGTGAAATATCCCAGGAATTTTTCAGTCTTAAGGATTTGAGAGAGGAGAGGCCAAGAAAAAACAACCCTGAAGGGAAGCTGATGAAACATAACCAGGAGATTGAATAGGTTTAAAAAAACAGCAAGTGGTTTAGAACTGTAATGAGGAAAACAACCCTCTGGTTCAAAAGCAACTGCTTTCTTGTCCATTTCCAGGATAATCAATATCTCATCCTAAAACATCTGTGAGCAAATATAAAAAAGAAAGAATACTGTATTCTGGGAAAGATTTGCTGACCAAGCCCAAGTTCTATAAGAAATGGAAGCATAAATAACTTCAGAATATTGATAATGATTCTTAGGGAAAAAGAGCTGAATAAACAGTACTGAATAAAAGGTAAAATTGCATTTTATCTTTCTGTTTTCTTGCAAAACTCTGTGCTAGCAGACCTGGACTGTGTCTGCCTCTAGCATTTGATCAGAATTCTATCTCAGTCAGCCTTTTTTTATTTCCCTGCCTTATTTTAAGCATAATTATCAGATTGATAAATATGTGCATCAAGCATAACATTAGCAGAGCCTGTGTTCTGCATTACTGTGGGATTGTTGCTTCTAGGGAGCAGAGACAGTTTAGAACCAGAAAATAAGCATGTTTCACTGAACAGATTATTTTTTCCAGCTAATAATAGTTCATATCAAATACCATTTTGTGAAAGATAGAGACCAACTTGCACACTCTCTGTTAAAAAAAAAAAAAGGTGGAAAATGTTCCCTACAGAACTCACACATTATGAAATCAATTTTGCCTTAAAGGACAATTTCCAGAGTAGTTTCAATCCTAAAGTAGGTCTGTATGTTGCTGGGCTCCTTATATATTTATATCAGTGAGCATTACAAAGACCCAACAGTGCTCCCTTTTCAGGCCCTGTGTAAAATTCAGCTTAAACTCACCGTAATGGTAATGCAGACTGGACTGTTCACATCCTAGGAATTTTTGTCTTGAAAGTTCCAGTTAGATCTTACAATGCATGCACCAGCTTGAACTAAACATCTAACTCTTCCAGGTCATCAAGGTACTTGGTCTTTGTAGCTTTTGAGTCTCAAAAACAACGTGTTTTAAGCTGCTTAGTCTAATGAGTGCAAAGTTTCCAACCTAGGACTTCCACAGGGCCATTATGTTCACATATTCATAGAATCATAGAATCATGGAATGGTTGGGGTTGGAAGAGATCTTAAAGAACATCTGGTTTCAACCCCTCTGCCAAGGGCAAGGACACCTCCCACTAGACTAGGTTGCTCAGAGGCCCATCCAACCTGTCTTTGAACAGCTCCAGGGATGGGGTATCCACAGTTTCTCTGGGCAACTTGTCCCAGTGTCTCACCAACCTCACAGTAAAGAATTTCTTCCTAATATACAATCTAAACCTACCCTCTTTCAATTTAAAGCCATTCCCCTTAGCCCTATCACTATCTGCCCATGTGAGAAGTCCCTCTCCAGCTCTCTTGTAGCCCCTTTAGGTACTGAAAGACTAAAGAATTGTATCTGGAGGCTTTAAATGCTCCAACTGCAAAGCCTTGGACAGATGTGAGCTGCAAGACTCGGGGAAAAAAGTATTTTGGATGTACCGCAGTCACATACAGGACTGTCTTTTGGAAGTATTCAGCTTCTTCTTTCACTCGGTAAGGAGATGAGGTATTTTAGCAAAGAGATACTGAGCATCCTCAGCCACTGGGAAACTGTTCACAAGTTTGTGTCCCTGACTTAAAGCATTGTCGTGTGTTACAGAAAAAAGGAGAATATCCAACAATGCTGTTCCAACTCCACACGGATTTTGCATTCTATGTAGGTTACATTCAGAAGCTGCCCAGACTTTGGTTGCTTGTGCAACCCTACAGTCTGTATTGCTGCACGTTTTCCAATTATCCAACTTCTGTGAGAACAGAAGGTCAGCAGACCATTCTAGATAAATATTTTTGTAACCTTGCACTTGATAACTAAGCTTTCCAAAGGGTAAACAGCCATGATTTCATCATCAATCTTGCAATGACAAGGTTCTAAAGTGCATGGAGTGCATGACACATTGCTCCAATATCAGGGCAGAAGATGAGTATTGACAAGTGGGGCAGAGGGTAATATTTTGATTGATTGTTTGCATAGGAAATTATTGGTGAGGCCTGAGAGCTTTGATAAGATGCAAAGATTAAGATATAAAATTTAAACTCAAAAAAATATGTTTCTGTTGCAGCTCTGGCAAGAAATATGGATGGAAGGGAGTATTGAACAGTACCAAAAGATGAAATTCTTTAAGAAAGTAATTCCAAATGCAATAATAAACTAATTAAACATTGTTAGAAATATAATGAAACTAGCACTGCCTCCCACAGGCAACCCACTGTCTAAATAAGTATTTTAATAATCCTCCTGTGGATTTTGGTACAATTTTGTCTGACCTTTATTTAAAGACCAGCAACACAGCAATTGAATATGATTGGTCAGCCTGTGTGAATTGTGTTTAGAGTCCGTGCTCTTTATTTCGTTGCCTACTTTCTTCATCTTTATTTTTAAGTGCAGCTGTGTTTTTAGGGGACTTCTTCTCTTCATCAAAATCTGCTGCATTTTTCTTGTCTTCCTGTGGCTATTGTTCTCTTGTTTTCCTGTCCCTAAAGCTTTTGTAGTCAGCTCCTGATATTTAGAATTTTTTTCTTTGTTAGAATCAGCTTTTAAAGCCAAAAATTTTTTTGGCACTCCTAGAAATCAATTTAATACCTATTAAGAAAATAGAGGACTGAATTCACTCCCTGTATGGCCACAATCACATTCAATGTACCTTGTGGGAAGAAATTTTTTGATGCTGCAAATGTTGTCCCCAAGCCCTGCTGCTGTATCTGGACAAAGAGTTGGGTGTCCGTGCTGAGATTGATGGAAGTAGGGCTTCCATCCTTGAGTGTGCAACTCTGCCTTGTAGAGCCTGCAAGATCTGTACTGTTGAGCAAGGACTGCAAGATTAGATTAGCCAAACTGAAAATACATGCACAGCTGTGCATTGGCAGTCATTCTCCTCCTGGATTTCCTCTTCTTTAAAAGAAAAAAAGGTGGTCCTTCCCTCCAACATCAAATACTGTTCCAAGCTTGACAAACTGCTTCTGACAACTATAGCCACCACACACAAAAATGATCTGTCAAAAGGTAAGAGATTTTGGACTAGTAGTTCTTCAGCCCTAATTCATACTTTTAAAGAAGAGGGATATATACATCTGCTTTGCTGTCAAAGACATCAAGATTTGGAAGGTACCTTTTTTTCCTCCCACTTTTAGCATATGTTTTAACCATGCATAAGACTTTTCCAGAGTGGAGAAACATAAGAGGAGGAGGAGGGGCAGGGAGGAGGCAAAATTTTCTTCCTTTCTAAGATGAAATCTGAAGTGATTATAGAAATACTCACTTTAGCTGTATATATTTTTGAAGATAAGACTTGTTCATATCAATCAAAACAGAGTGGCAGCAGCCAAGTGAATTGCTTCGAGTAGTTCTGCTTTTCACAGTCTGATGCAGCCCTTTGATATGTTTGTTCAGTTGTAGAGGGCTCTAATGTCACAGGCACAGCTGGTTTCCCACTCAGCTATCACACATAGCAGTGGGGGGCTCTCCTCCACTGCAGGTGCCTCTAACATCAGTACCACAGGTATTCCAAAGGACCTAGGTTTTCTGTGGGCCCATTGCCTCTCCCATTTTACCTCCATCTTACTAAGCTGATAAATAAACTGCTCATGAAGTTTCTTTTTTAAAAACTTAATTACTCAATTCCAGCCACTGGTGATTCCAAATGAATGAGATCTTGGGAACCAGCCATTTTGCATGAAGATATTGCAAATCTATTAATGGCAGAGGTAAGCAAAGAAGGAATCTGGAACCAGGAGAGACCAGAACAAAAAAGCAAAATCACTGAATGACATCCAGGCAGAAAGTGATACAGAGTTAGTCATCTGAAGAAGAAGTGGATGAGAGTGGCATGTGAAAATCCAGTTTTCTGCTTTCTGAACTCCTTTTAACCTGTTATACACAGTGCTGCAACTGTTAGACCTACTAAACCATTTCCACTGACATCAATGCCAACCATTCCATTGCTTCCAGTCAGAATACAGCTGGGCTGATATAAAATAACTTTACCCCAGAAAGCAATATTTTGAAGTGCTTAATTTAAATTTTTAAAAGTGTGTTTTGTGGATGAATGGTCTTTGTTGACATCTCTTTGCATTGCAACTAAAACTGAAGCACACCTAGTTTTCTGTTAAGATTAGGTAAACTCTAAAACATCAGATGAATGTTAGAATAATTTTTCTGCCTTGAGCAAAAGAGAAAACATAGAAATTAATATTTTAATAGCTCCCTTCTTTATTTTAAATTCATGACTAGTGGAGGCTTGGTGTCAACATTTTTGGCAAATTCTGACTGCATATAAATAGTTTTGTATCTCTTTGCATAGCATAAGGCAAATTAAGAGATGGCTATATATAGTTTTTATCTATACCTGTTGAGAGCGGACAGTCATTAGTTGTCATAGAGAATGGTTTGGTTACATTTATGTGTCAAATGTTAACTGTTCTGGAAGCAATGTCTCTGTATCCACCATAAGCAGTGCTAGTCATTCTTCAAGGTCTGAATTTTGGACAGGTCAGTCCTGGGACTGGTGCAGAGCCATACTATCCTAGACTGACTATTTCTTGGCTTGCAAAGAGTTGGCTTCAGCCTTGCAAAGCAGGATTCACCCTCCCATAAGTATTGCTGAAATTCCACAAGGAAGGAATCAGGACTGCTGTCCCTTGTGATGGAGAGTGGCAAACTTGGGTGGCCAAGTAAGTGCAGCACCCAGAAATAATGACATGAAGAGTCTTTCAGCTGATAGGGAGCTTGGAAGCATCTTCAGATATTGTGAACAAATTAGCCCCTAACCAAAGGCAGAAATCAAGGATTAACCTTGCAGAGAGCCTGGGACATGCTCAAGGCAGGACTTTCAGCCACAGGAGGGAAAATAAGGCCTCTTTTTTGAAAAGCATTGTAAATTCTCTACAGTATGACATCATCATCAAGAAGGTTCATCTATGAGTGTGTTCAACAGCAAATTTAGCAAGAGAAACTTGTGCATGCCATTCAGCCACAATCTCACAGGCTGCTCATACCTTCCCACCTGAAAGCTGCTCTTTGGAATGTTGTTTTATCACTTCTTCCCAGCAGCTGTGTAAATCCTACAGTCTGGTATTCTGGCACAGGGAAAAGGACTTGAAGAAGAGGAGGTGTAGAATACACTAGTCATTCAGTGGATAAATGTGTCAGCAGTGGAGTGCTTTGAATATTATATCTCAGGGAAGAGTGCTAAGAAAAATAGATATACTCAGGTGGTCTGTAGCTCCTTAAGAAGCCTTTTCAGCCCTCCATCAAGATGCTGCAAAACAAAGAATTTGCATCTTTGGGATGCAGAACCTGGGAGTGAGGTATGGTCATGAGAAAGTGTTACAGAAGCCAGTACAGTAGTTCCCAGCTTCAACATGGTTTTAGCAGGCAGGCAGTCACAGCTAGTTATAATTGGCCTTTCTTGGAACTCAGAGGCAGACTCCAGATTGTGACTGCCATTCTAAAATGCTGCAACACATAATAAAAAGAGTATGGAAAAACTGCAGTAATCTACATTACGTGTGACATCCATACAGTGGCCATTTACAGTGCCAGAGAAATTAAAGTAAATATAAGAGGCCTGCCAAGTTGTTCAGAATGAATGCATACATATTCTCGAGTGTTAGAAACAGACAAAAGCATCATATATGGCAAAAAATAAATAGATTGCACTAAAAAGTGGTCATCAGCCTCTTTAGCAGCAATTTAGGCTAAATTCAAGATGCAGATGGTATAATCTCCACTATGATCTTCTGGAAGGATTTGACAGAGGTGGGTGATTTGTTGACTGTCATTGCACAAGGTCACAAAGCTGACCATGTGCTGTTAATGCCATTGTGGGGGCAAGAAAAAAAAAGAGAGAGAGAAGGAAAAAAAAAGACATCAGAAGGAAAGACAGGCATTGCATGACTCCTTCAGTCACCTACCCAATTAAAATTGTGCTAGTTGAAAAATCATCAGGCATTCACTATAACGGCTGTAGACACTTGGAAAAAACCCAGTGGGATCCTAGTACTTTAATCATACTATTGATCTCCCTTTACCTATATCATTATGGTATTCTGGATTTGATTTTCTTTCTGTCTGTGCTTTTTTTTTTCTTTTTTACACAACCTGCTAAGATTTTGCATTCAGCCTTTGCTTAAAACACAGAGGACCAAATCTGTGCTCTTTTGTACAGCTACACGCAGCCCCCACAGCATTAAAATGACCATCATTTTGCTGGTCATGTCATGTGTGGGTGGCAATGTGTAAAATTATCCTTTAAAGGCTAGTCTCCCTAAGTTAAGCAAGGATGGAACAGGAGACCAAAATAAATAACTATGTTCTAGGGAACATTTCTCAGAAAAAAAGCCCTATAATAAATTACAGAAATTACATCATGACCATGAAGATAGCTAGTGAATAACTGAAATGCATTGTTTTAGTGCACCTGGTTTATGTTTCTAACTAAAATCTGGTTCAGTATTTCATATTTCTGAAACACAGAAGTCTCTGCTTAACATCCAGACCACCTATTTCTTCAATTAAGATGTGAGAGCTAGCAGTACTATTTTGTGGCATTTTTAATAAGCCCTTTAGCAGGCCACAAAAGATCAAAACCGAAAAGTAATATAGCTTTACTAGGAGGTTGTTCTGGCATTTATACATCATGTTGAATATATCAGAAAACAAAGCCAGTTTAAGAACATTTCTATTCCTCCTAATGCACCAAACAGGGCCTGAAATTATTCACTTTAAATTCAGTGAAAAAGCCCCATTACGTTTAATGTGTTGCATCAATCGTTGTTGACTAAAATGTCAATATTTACAGTTGCCACCAGGAAACATCAAACTGTCACAGCACTTGCCTTTTGACAGCAGAAAACTAGCTCTCCTTGGTTAATACTACTTGGAAAGTACTGGGAATAGCAGTCACAGTAAGGATAACAAAACGCTTGATGAAATCCAGGCACTGAAATCCACAGTGCTTTTCTCTTCAGAGGCACTCCTAATGCAATAGGTTTACAGAGGCACAGTAAGTAACTCCCACATCAACCCTTATTACATAAAATAATTAAGTCTACATCAGTGATTTGGAATAATAGACCATTGCCACAGGATCAATGTTGTGCACTTTGAAGAAGAACGAACCTAAGCTACACCATGCCATTTATTTTCCATAAATGTTTTGGCTTTGCCTTGCTGTTCTTGCATCTGCAGGAGCCCATTATCCTGGATAATATTCTGTTCCATTGGCAATTATATCTTATTTCTGTCCTTTAAGTAGCTGCTGCTTTGAGGATTTCTCATTATGTGATGTAATTTTCATCACTGAAGTTCCTTTAACTTCTACTGTCAGGAGTACATTTTTAAATTAACCCCTGCAAGTATCCAGAAACACCAGCTCAGAGTCAGCAAACTGGTAGAATTTTGATGGCTGCAGCAGGATGAGCACTGTGCAGAGCTTGGGAACCAACTGATTTGTGTTTAAGCAGTCAGCAGGGACAATAGAAATCCCAGGACTCAGAAGAAAATGAGTAGATTTAGGCTTTTCCCACATGCTGTGCTCTCAATAATACAAGCTTTCACTAAAAGAAAAAAAACCCAAAAACTTCTAGCCCTTCCAATTGCAAAAATAGTCTTCACTAAGTAAATCCCATCGCTGCTGTTTTGTTGAGTCTGCAGCCAGCCAGACTGAAACAATAGCACCCAAAGAGCCCACAACTCCCTGGTTGCATCTTAATGGGCTGTTTGTTAACTTCAAAGCTGACCATTTAAATGCTAACATTATTAGGCAAGTAATACGAAACATAAGCACCCAGCTTGAATCATTAGCATTTAATTGCCTAACATTTTCTCTTGTTTAATCTACAACGCTGTGCAAACTGGTCCTAATTTTGGTTTTGAACAGTGGAGCACTCACAGTTATGCTGCCCTGTGTGGAGGGACTCATGAAGAAAAACCAAAATATTTGAGTTTGCTAAAACCCGTGTCTTTTAATGCCACAAACAATGCAGCTTTACTCTAGAGTTTTCTCAGCTTTTTTTTTTTTTTTCCTTTACTTAGGTTATTTTCCTTTACTGGGATGCTTGTTACCTACTCTGGGGAAGGACTGTTGTTAAGAAGTAAGTGAAGATTCAACTGCTAATGAAAGAGTTCAGAGTTGTTTCCTCTCTTTCTTTGAGCAAATGGGGAAAAAAGCCCTTTCTACTGCTTTTTCAAGGTGGTGTGAAGGTGGCTGACAATAGCTCCCCTATAGATGCCTGAATACAACAAGAACATGATAAGCTATGGAAAAATTCAAACTCTTTTCTAGATAAAGCTGTTTCAGAAACCTGACTTGTTCCTTAAAATAAAGTACAGAATTTAACTCTTATCTTCAAATCTTATCTGAAGCTTAGAGCATGTGTCCTGAATGTAAAAAACTACAAAAAATATGAAGTAACACAAATCATGTTAAATATATACAGTGAGACCTGGACAAAGACTAATAGACTATTGTCTAATCTGATGATTATAGTAAAGTGATGATTTGAAGTTTCAGTTTTTAACAGCTGAATTCAAGCCTGGAGTGTGAGGATAGAAATTCCATCAAATCCACCATCACCAAAAAATAACCCCCAAACTCCTTTTTTATTATTGAGGGATATCTTGTTGTCCATTTCAGAGGTAATGAGAAAGATGACAAAACCAAGCAATTGTGGTGTATTTTTGACATTTTGTCCTCTGAGATTTCTGTTCTGCAATTCCCTTTTATTTTTTTCATCCTTCTCTGGTGTCTGGTCCCCATTGTTAAAAAAGCAGGGTTTTTTCTCTTGATCTAGGAAGTGTTTTATATCCCAAAGGAAAAGCATAATGAAAACAACATTCCAGTTTCTCTCCAAGGTAAATTCACCAAGACCAACACCGTTTCCCGCTTGAAGTTAAGACCTGAGTAAATTTACCTGGAAGGAAATATTACCCAGCTGCTCGTCACTGAGTGCCCCATTCCTGTTCTCTTCCCTGAAGTTTGAAATGCAACTTTTTTGGTTCTGGAAAGAAGCCCTGAGGTAAATGGTCATATTGGACCCATGTATGCAGGAGAACAAAGCTTCCATGTGACATGCTTAAATACCTTTTTACATGATATTTTCACTCAGAGATTAATTTATGGAAGATTATTTTATATTAAACCTGTAAAGCTCCCAGGATTCACCATGACACAATGTTAACTTGTGAGCATTATGCTGATCCATGTGAAGAATTTCGTCCCTGGACAAAGAAAGCCTTACTAGGCAGATTTACTGTCCAAAAGAGTTACAAGGTGGAGATTCCAGCCATCCTTCAAAAGAAGCCAAAGAAGATTGCTGTAAAAAGATTTGAAATTAGTGACTGCAGGATTTGGAGTTTGGGCAAGAACTCAGGCAGAAGTAAAGCAAAAAGGATGGAAAGGCAAACGATAGGATCCTAGAGAATGGACAGCAAACCGATTAAAGTGTTACTTCACCCCTGGCTGCCTTTGGACCTTCTCCTTTCTCTCATCCATAACAAGCAATCAAACAAATCCCTCTATCATTCTGTAGCAAGTTATGCTGGATGGCAGTCCCATTTCTCATTCCCAGGCATGGCTTTCTAAAACCTCTTGTGTGGTTCTCCTGGAGAAAATATGGGCTGAACTTTTGCAAACTAATCTCAGGCTCTGGAGGTTTCACCCCAGTTTAGCCATTTTCATTACAACTGACATCTTCAATCCACATTTTTCTAAACATAGTCATTGGAATTTTATGAATCATCTTCTTGTAGAGTAACATAATATTGAGATGCAGTAATGGAGGGTGCCAGCAGATGGTGACATATGTAAATTTCTATAAAGATTATGTGCAACAAAAGAGTCTTTAGAAGGTGCAGACACTCTATGTATTTCTGCTTCCACTTCTTGCAGTGCTCAGGGAAAAAAATCTTCCTTTCGTTATTTCTATCTTGGCCTGCTACAGCTGGTGGCAGCTGTTTGGGGACCTATTTCTACCACTCAGATAATTTTGTTTGGCATTGATGCCTGAGTAGCTGCTGCAAACCATCTTGGAAACTCCTACAGAGTGTGTCTACATTATGCTTTTTTGCTGAGGGTTGTTTGTTGTTTTTCTTTTTCCTTTGGAGAAGTTATTACCAAGTGCACTGTTTACTGTTTATTGTCGATATCACAGGGGAACCAGAATGCAAAATAGATGGCTGTAATAGCCACAGGGTAGCATACTGGGGGCCAGCAGAGGAGAAATGCTAATCACATTGCCATTTCCTGGCCCATATGGTCAGGGCTTCAGTACACGATGGTTTGAAATGCTATTATGAGTACAAGCTAATATCGATTCTACAGAGAAGACTTTGGCAAATCTATTACCAGCTCTCTTAAACTGCTCCTCACTAACAATTTAGGGTAGCTGTTCATCCAGAGAAAAGAAATACAGCTCTAGGCCTGATGAACTCTTCTCTGAGTTGACCTTACAGGAGGGAAAAACTTTGAAAAGTCACATTAGTGCTTTTTCTTGGCAAGAATGCACTGCATATCTGTTCTGAAGAAATTACTTTATCAAGCAGCAACCCTGCCCTTGTATCCCAAGCAGATCTAGTTCGGTCATTCAGTGGGAAAACCCTTGTGGCCACAGAAGGCATTTCTGCCCCAGCTGTTATTGTCTGCCATCCACCGTCCACTGGAGGCTTTCACCCCAAATAGAAAGGGCCATGTGTTGCCACACCAGTCCTCTCTAGCAACCTTTCCAAACTTTTCTCTCTGGTGGATCAGATGAACACGTAGGACTGTGAAGTTGGTACCACTGGGGGATAGGAATGTTCTCTGAGGCTTTGAGGTGGACAGCTGGAGGGCAGGGAAGGCAAGCAGAGGCACCAATTTCCCACCCTGTGGCAAAAGAGGTCCCAGCTCATTTGCTGGTGCTTTGCAAGGCTACGGCGGTGCTGCCCACAGGGCTGTTCTTTTGTGTTAGTACCACCTGGTGCCATTCTCAGACAGTAAAGAAAATAAAGCAAGTAGCCTGTGGTAGCTGAGGAACATTCTGCTGAAGCAAAGAAAGGTTTGTATTCCTACCAAGCATTATCCCACATATTCAGACCAGGAAGAGGAAGAACTTGAGCACAATCAGTAAATAATGGAAATGGACTATGGCAGTATACAACATCGGAGCAACCAGAATGGAGACAACTTTACTTTCAGACATGGTCAGTCATCAGTGCACACAACCTGTGCGCAGTCCTAACATGAAGCAGGCTGTTTTGAACTCACTTTTCTCTAGGCAGCTGCCTTTCATTGCCCTCAAAGGTGGTCCTTTTTGGGTAGTAAGCTTTATTGGGCCCACAGCTACGAGGTATGAGCAAGACGTATTCTCAAAACTTCTTTTCTCTTCAGGTTCCTAAACCATGCAGTCTCCTTCAGGCTGCATTTCATTTTGTCAGACAATGGGAACTTAAATGCTTGTGAGGTATGAGGAAGGTCAAATTTAAAGAAAGCAGGGTGATCTAAATACATCCCTATTATGTGAGTAATTTTCAGTCTTTGGGATTAAATTTTTTTTAATAGTACAAAATGTATACTTTCAGCTCTGAGATTATTCTGTCTGGAAAGATGCTTCCTTGATATGCAATCGCTTCTTACAGTCTTTTGTATCTCTAGTTTGACTGTCCCTAAATGGCTTTGACTCACAAAGCCATTGCTACATAGCATGTGTTCTTCTGCCTAGCAAGCTGCGTGTCCATTATCACTGATATTTTTGTACCACTCATCATGACCTCAGTAGCTCTAGATTATCCTGAGCTTTTGCCTCAATGTATAATTTTTCCTGCGTCAAAAACTTGTCATTTTCCATTTATGGCCCTTGTAGTGCATCTTGGGGTTGGCTTTTTTTGCTGCATAGTCTTGGGAATCAAAGACACATATGTACACAAAGTTGTTTTTCTGTAACAGGCAGGTCATTGAAGAAAGACATATCCTGTTATGAGGTTACAGAGCACTGCACTGCAGTCATCATTCAGAATAAATCAGAGAGGAAAGTTTATAATTAGGAGCACTGTATATATTTGGGGAAATGAGGACATCATCAATGAGGACGATGATGGAAAACCTAGCAGAATTTGTAGTGTGAGTAGGTGTGTACTCTCCTCTTCAGATTTACACTTCTTGGTAGGAATAGATTTGGTAGCAGGGCTGGTTTTGGGAAAAATAAAGCAGACAAATGCCTGTAATGGGCAGCAAAGCAAGCCCCTCAAAAAGAGCTGATTATTGTCCTGTTGTGTGAGAGCAGCATCATTGGCTGAAGTAGGGGATGTGAAAACAAATCTGCCTCTGGTGAGATATAATAAGCAATGAAAAGAAGACTGGCTTTGCTAGCTGGGCCTGGCAGGAAAGAAGGCAGCAGAGGAGAGGTGGCAGCGGTGGCTTTCTTGGCTTCCCTGTGCCAAAACCTACATGTTCCACACAGCTTCACCCTCTGTCCTGCACTGCCCCAATATTTCAGTTTGCCTCTGCTTCTGACAAACTGTGAGCCAGCTCTGTTCTGGAGGCACAGTGAAGTCCTTTCCTTGAATGGAGAGCTCTGGTTCTCCTTCATCCTGATTCATAACACTGTGTCTGTGTTGTAAAGGATCAAGCCCTTCAGACCAGGTTTTTTCTACCATTCTCATTTTCCTACCTTTACTTTCACCATGTTGCTGTGCCATCATACAGCATGTAAGAGCAACAGCTTGTTCTATCCTGTGTCATTGTCACCTCTACTTAATTCTTGAGTTCAGAGTTCTGCTGAGGTTCAGAAGTCCCTGCACACTGCAAACAACTTCATGACAGGATTTGGGTAGAGCGGGATAATTTTGAGATGCACTGTAGATTTAAATTAACTTTTTTTTAGGATACATTTTCACAGTATGGCCAAGCTGATGTACGAGTTCACCTGTGACTAAAGAGGGAAATGGTGGCAACTTTTCTTCTGACTCTGCCTTTCTCCATTCTCCCCTTTTTCCCTCCCCATCTGGCCACAGCCATCAACTTCCCCTCCTTATTTCATTACAATGGCTCATCTGATCTCAAATGAAACTGTTTTGTCTTGTCCTTTTTTGCCATCTGATTGGGCTGCTGTGCCTTGCTTGTGTGACTAAGACGAGTGTGAAAGTCACCTCAGAGTGAGCAGTGGGAGAGCATGGCTAGGAGCAGGATGGATGGAGATATTCAGGAGTGGAGCTGGACCTGCTACTTTTGCAGTGGTTTGCTATTTGTCTCAGACCATATCATGAGATCCATGTGCTAATTGTACCATGTGCTGGACAGAAATCTTGGCATTAATTTGGACTTTTCATAGTACAATAGAGTCACTGAATCAGCTGGGCCGGAATGGACCTTGGGATGTCTTTCAGTCGGCTCACAGCAAGGTCAAAGGGACCATTAGAGGTCTCTTTGGTTAAATGTGTGCCAATGGACTTCAAGAAACCCCATTTTGGTTGCAAGATTTGCCTGCTGACAATCCATAGGGCGTAAAAGTACCTAGACTGACATGAAAGGAAGTGAGTGGATTCAGCCTCCATGCAATTTCATGAAAGATGTCCTCTGTGTAAGTGGTATTCATGGCCTCATATTCTCCTTCTGAATCTGCAGGTTTTCTGAACAGTTTTCTTGATACATACTTTCTTCTATAAGATGTCCCTGGAATGCTGCTTTCCACAGTAAATCCTGGCAGGTTTTGCTGAGAGAGAATGCAAAGGTGTTCATACTTCATAAATACATAAGGCAAGGGATGTCGGGGAAGGGAAATATTCTCTCCATTCTATAAAGGAAAGCTTTGCTGAATATTTTTTCTCCTCCAGAGTCCCAGGGAACATGTGCAGCAGTGTAGCAATGGGGACACCAACCTCCTGAGGCTCAGCCGAGTGCCTTTCCTGTAAAACTATTTTTCTTCAAAGCTGTCATCTATGAGGATTTTGTTAGCTGCTCACAGCTCTGAGATTTGTTGGGGACTTTTGCCTAAGCTCATTCTCTTTCTTGAATACAAGTGTGCATTTGTTTCCTTGATCTGCTATCAAACAATTTCCTTTTAAACAGAGCTTACTGCGCAAACCTATGTCAGTCTTTGCATTTGTTCTTGTGCCATGCACAGATTTTTCCTTGCCTGTTGTGCCTCCACACACTTTATGGAGATTATAGTTGCTCTAATTTGTGCTATACTGCCTTACCTCATTTTTAAAATTATTTGTAAATCCATTACAAATTATTCTTTCTGCAGGGTGTTCCAACATCAATATGAAAGATATTTGAAAGGCTGTTACAAAGCAAACAGATGCCTTGCCTTCTTTTGCCAGCTGTTGGGAACACGTGATGACCAAGTGCAGAGTTTTCATTTGGGTGCAACAATCTTCTAATGTTTTGATTGGAACATTCATTTTATTCACTCTCTGTAAGTTCAAAGGTGAATGAATTTTGTTAATCCTATTCTCCTTCACAGTGTGAGTTCAGATTTTCAGTTTCTCTTCACTGGAGACTTTTTTTCTCTTGTGCTGATATGCACTGAAATATTCTGCCTAGCTTGTTCAGATTCCCTAGGAATCCTTCTAGTCTTAGCTGCTTGGGTGGATAATTTCACCCGTTCACTGTTATTGCTCTCACTTACCATTTGATATATGACATCCTTTGCCCATTCTCATTTATGTTCTCTTTGCAGCTGGTATGGGAAGAGACCCTTTTGACTTCTCATGTTTGTCAAAGTTCATGAGCCTCAGAGCTCTGTGTTAGGAGTAAAAATGGAAGAGAGAGCTGGGTATCTTTCAGGTAATACCTTTCTACTCCTGTGGCCCTTAATGTTGAAAGAATTAAACACTTGGATGCAAGGCATTTGCTCATAGTTCAAAGTA
This sequence comes from Drymodes brunneopygia, assembly GCA_013400955.1. Lineage (NCBI taxonomy): Eukaryota > Metazoa > Chordata > Aves > Passeriformes > Petroicidae > Drymodes > Drymodes brunneopygia. The sequence goes on along the minus strand of VZTZ01026495.1, from coordinate 174,432 downwards.
GGTTTCAGTCAATATTCAGCTTCAAGCTCTTGATCTTTTTTCAGGGCAGTGTTTCTAGGAAAAAAGAAAGCGATATGAGTTTCTCTTTGTGTTGTTTCACAGTTGCTCCCACTCAAAACCAGTCATATCCAACCATGAAAAATTTCTTAGTGACTTCGTCTTGTTTCTGTAGGGAGGAAGAGATCCATGTAATGATTGGAAGGAAAGACGTTTTTTATATGAGAGAGATATGGCTTTATTACCACAAAGAAAGAGCTGCAACTGAATTTATTGGAGTCCATGACATTTTCCTACCCTTTGACTATACTCTTGGTGCACCAAGAGTGTCCCTTCTGGGAAACATCTACAGTGCCCATTCTAAAACACAAAATTGCTGACTACATTCCAGCAGTTTGTTCAAAAAGGTGGACAGGCTCTCCAGTATTTCGCTGCAATGGAGCAGCCCCACTTTCTGCAGCCTTAATTAAAAGTAATATAAGATACAGAAGCAATAACACAAGTGCATCACCAGTTGAGACAGTGACACGCTCTGGCTTTTCAGCCTGACTGCTTTTTCTGCTCATCCTTCCCGATGCTAATTCCCCAAATTAACTTTGCAATAAACATTTACCACTCTGGTAATATGGCTACATCTGCACTCCCAATTGTCAGAAGGAGTGGCCAAAACATTTCCTGAATCATTGCCTGGTCTCTGCACTAAGGATGTGTGAAAGGATTTTGGAAGGTCAGACGCATTCTGTATAAACAACATTGAATGTCCTAAAATACGCTGTCTCCACTGTGAATTCCAAAACTTTTATTCAGCACTTATGTTAGCAAAATTTACTTGCTTAGAGGCATGTGAAAGACAAAGGCAAAGTGGGTTAGAACATGGCCAGACCTAATTCAATTTTTTATTTAAGTGATTATCCTCAGGAAATTTTTACTTCGTACTACTAATTTTAAAATTAATTTCTTAGGAAAGAGATGGGGAAAAAAAGTAATTTATATATAACTCAAGAACTACTGTGGCACTGGGATAAAATGCAGTGCAAAGGTGTCTGAGCACCTTGTTTATTGCTCGTAAATAGGCTGAATCCTAACTCATGCTTCTGTTTAAATGGGCTATTCCACAGGTCATATTTCTCATTTTCTGCAGCCAACTTGTCACCTGGTTAATATTGCAAAGATTTACACTAAATTCACAAATGCCAGTTTAAAGTGTCAAGGCTCCTTTAAAAGAAAAATAAAGTTAACCTGGGCAAAATGAATAATACATATTTTATAGCCAGAAAGTGGATTTCTTTTAAGTTTCAGAAGAACTGCGAGTCCCTGCAGCCTGTGATTGCAACAATATTTTTTCCTAAGGAATAGAAAGCATTTATACCTTGATATTCAATTCCTTAAGGTATGTCTATACTTATAAATTTTAGTATATTTCTTCTCCATTCAGTGTGTACTCTGGCAGAATTTGGGAACTATGTAAATTTTTACTTTATAGCTGCTGAAATACAAGCAAACAGTGTAATCCCTAGCACCTCCTGTGAAGCAACAGTCCTTGATTTTTCTCCAAAATTAAACAAAAAGAAACACTTATAAATTGGTGCCCAAAATTCTGATAGAGTTTCTTTCCACAAAAAACCAGTGCCTCACCACTGTGGCTCCTAATGGCCATGCTGGTTTACAAACGTTGTCACACGTTTTTGCCTGTTGGCTGAAGATCCTGTAACATAATGTAAACCTCATTTTCATATTTTAATTAACAAGAAAAGACTGTAGAAACTGTAAAGAAGACTGCAAAGCGTCTAAAGATTGCAGTTCAGTTATTTTCAGTTGATGAAAGATAGGTAGAAGCTCTTATCAAAACAGGTCATACAATGCCACTAGTGGGCTGAAATTGAAATTTTCAGTGATTTGGAAGGTACACAATCCTGTTGTTCTGGGATAACACGACTATGATTCACTGCCTCAAAAGAAATCACAGATCAGCAACTCCTTTCTGCCCCCAGCCACTCTATCCCATGTCAGACTGAAGGTCACAACAATGTTCAGCAGGCTGGTGAATGCCTGGGGATTTTGTGGCTTGTGTTTGTCAGGAGTATGTGAACACAAGTTTGTCATCTAGTCTGCAAGTGCACAGGGCTTACATCCATAGCTATTATTGGGTAAAGGCAGTTGGGGAAAGCTGTGTCATGGAGCATAAGAATGCACTCCCTGTCTTTGTCCAAATATACTTGCATTTGTAGACTGAAGGTTGCATGGGCAGAGTGAATTTAGAGGGTGTCTAGGCAAAGCAGACTCAAGTCAGAAAATTTTATTAATTCATTGCCAAACCCCAAAATCTTACACTCAAAAGTAAAAAAGAATTTGAAGACTTACAAACACGTAAGTAAAGCATCATTTCCAGTCTCTGCTGACTTGTGAGGCAATGGGCAGCACAGGAAGTAGAGAAGCAAAGACTAATGACCTTCTGCTGCCCTTTGTCACCCACTGATTTTCCTGCCAGGCTGCTTCTGAGTGTCCCTGTTCCAGGCTGGGTCCCTCATGGGCAGACCCAGTTAACTTCTTCTCTTCACAGAGAGAAGGACTTCAAAGGGAAGAGGGTAAATAAAGAAGCTGTGAAGCAGCTTCTTTTGGAAGGAGAATATGTCTGCCAGATTGGGAGAGCTGTATCAGCAATGACAAAGCAAAGTCAAAGGCCAGTGACTTTAATAAAACCACACCATGGAGGGACACTTGGTGAAGTGGTGGTGCAGAAGCCCAAGAGAAGATTTAGCTGCTGATGTGCTTCTTGAGGAGAGGGATGGCCTTGGTCCTGCTGAGGGAAGACCACCAGCTCTTTGGAAGTGATAGGTGTTTTACTCTGGTTTTGTGTGTTTGTGCTAGGTCTTGGGTGTCAATAACTTCATATCACTGGTCTCCCTGCAGGCTGTGCCCCCTTGTCCTGTGGGGATGGATCAGCTAATCTGGGGCATTTGAAACAGCAATCTATTTCCACATTCTCTGGAGGCCATGGAACACTTACCTCAGTGGATACTACACCTTACACCTTGAGACACATTGATGCTCTCACTTGTCGCCCTGGTTTTACAGGGCCTCATAAGTTGTAACACTGTAACTGTAGTTTCTCATGCTTTTTCTGTAAACATGGTCCTTGTTTTTTTTAACTGGCTGGGATTGTTTTGTACTTGTGGAATTGTTTTTTATTCCTTTCTCTGGGGTGGAGAAAGATGATTGACCATGTTTTTGTCCTGTAAACCTTCAGGGGTGTTAACCCTTTTCACCAATCCTTGATTGTCTTTAGAAACATATAAAAATAAATAAAGAAAGGCAGGGCTTTTGGTCGGTCCTGCCTGAAGATGCAACTGCTGCTCTGAAACCCGCGTGTTTCTTCTGTTGCCAGCTGTGCAACACTCTCTTAACCTCCTCTGAAATTTTTTTTATAGTTTTATTAGTCAGTTTTTCTGTTCTTAATTTCCTCCTGCTCCCCAAGAAGTGCTGTGTAATACTATTGCAGTAAGAAAATCAGTGGGTGTCCCCGGTCTGGAGCTATCTGTACATGACAGAGCTCAGGGACTTCTGCTGAGGAAACCTCTTTGAACTGAATTGCCCTAAAATTCAACTAAACTGCAAAAAAATCCCTTGATTTTGAAAGAAGTAATTGGAAACTTTGCCAAAACTTTGTTAAAACTTTATGGGTCTCCCATTTCTGGTTCTCTTCTGAAAAAATAAAAATTAAAAAAAAAAAAAGAGCTTTTTTCTATGTATTCTGGCTTCTCTTTTTTTGGCAGAATATACATCCATGCACATTCTTTGGTATAAATATTTAAAATTTTCCCTTTGACTGCTTTGAAGTAAATGCTAATATGTACACTTTCACCCCTCATGAATGTCAACATGCTCTAGGAACCATATTTTTTACATTTATTGCTACCATGTGAAGTGAGAGTCATGCAAAGGATATAAAAGAAGGCAGCTCTAATATAAAGAAGTCAAAAGCAGAAGAGAAGCAGTAGGAATGACCAACTCTGAATGGAGGGAAGTTCCAGAGAAGCTGACTACAGAAGCAGTAGAAAGGGAGGCAGAAAGGGAATCCCATTTTATCCCTCAAATGTTCTGCAAAGATGTTAGAGGAAGCAGGCAGAGAGTCCTCCCATCAGACAACAAACACAACATCCGTGTTTTCTGCAATGCCATCTGTTTCTACATCTTGCACTGCATTGCTAGATACAGCTGCTGCCACCAAATGCCCAGCTAATTTTAGGGTACTTATATGTGCTTGAGCTTGGGTAAGGAGTCTCTCAGCCTTCATTTGTAGGAGATGACACACGAGCTCTCCCACCTGCTGTAGATTTCCTGACAATGTCCCTTGGGAAACCATAAAGGCAGCTATGCAGTTGTGGGATAAGAAAGAAGGGTTATACAATTAATTAGAATTTGTGAAGCTGTCAGCAGCATAGGCTGTAGCAAGCAGTTTGTTTTCAGCCTAGGAAGGGGTTGACTTGCAAAATAAATTTAAAAACCCCCAACTCTTTGACTGGAAGGGTGCAGCAAATTCACCAATGTTTGTGTAAAGAAGCAAAGGAGGATAAAGCAAAGCTCGTGAACAATGCAAAACAGCATAGTTATAGGAAAAAAGGAATGAGCTGTCTTAGGAGCACAGATTGTGCCAGTCTCTGGACAATGGAGCTCCTCACTCCTGGGTAGAGAAATTTGCTGCTGAAACAATGACAAGTTGCATCCTGGGAACGTGGAGATCTGTACGTGTGGGACATCTGCTTGTTTTCTTGCTTATTCATATGCATTTGTAGGCATGGAAGAGGAATTACCTACCTATCTATTCAATGGGACTGTCACCGTAGCTGGATGTGTGTGTGGAGAATGCTCTAAACTGTACTGTGGAACAGTTGAAGGAAGAATAAATTAAATAGTAATTCAGCCATGATTTGGTGTGTGGATGAGTACCAATGTTACTCCATGTTTGAACCTTTGGGTTGAGAAGGGCCTGAGAAAGAGACATTTAAATCCAAACCAAAATGTTAGTAGTCAAGGAATTTGAATGGCAGAAAATTGACAGCAAAATACTGAACAGCAGGTAGACTTACGAGTTCCACGTGGGTGTGCCTGCTGAAAAAACATAAAGAAGCCTTCATCATAGTCTCCTTGATGGAAACCACCTGTTGATGGAAGCTGAGAATCAAATAAAATAAACAAGTCTCTCTTGAGAAAGTAAAAGAATGCCACTAAGAATGTCTCATAATGTAAACTGAGAGTGTACGTTCACCTTGAATACTGCTTATGATTCTGGGCACAGCACTTCAAAAAGGGTAAAGCAAATGGATCCAGAGAAGGACAAGGAAAAAAGTATCAGAGGAATAGCAAGATGTCTCCTGTGTGCAGGGTGATTATAAAGTTGAATGCTTTAGAAAGGAGCAAATAAATTATGACATAGCATAAATATATCCAGTACTGACTAGAACAAAGAAGGTTAGACAGAGGCACCTGTTTGCTTTCACACTAGAAAGAAAATTACAGAGACACCATAAACAATAAGGAAACCAATTTAAAACTGTTAAAAGGATAGTTCTGGAAGCATACATAACATGCAGCTGTGTATAGATTGCAGTTAAATATGACTGAGAAAAAGGGATTAGTAGGATTCCAAAAAGTTCTTAAGACCAGATCTCCAGTGGTATTCAAGTGACTAACTCCTACTGAAGCTCATGTAATAACTTCAATCAGCTATGAGCTCAGTTTTGGGAAGTTCTGAGTATGCTGGCTGTAATCCAGTGAGACCCATGCTTTGCTCTCAGCAGGTAAATATTGTCCCTGATGAGTGCAGCAGAAATTATACCCCTGAGGTTAAGCACACACTTATACTATTTGCTGGACCTGCATGAGCATGTTCAGTACTGAGCTTTCCATAAATAAAATGCCCACAATTATTTATCCTAGGGGAAAAAAATTGCTTCATTGAGGAACAAACATCCAGTGATCTGTATACACTTAGCTGCAACAATAGCAGTCATATTATAATGCACAAGGGCTGACTGAAATATGGGGAAGAATTGAGCACCAACTGGAGATACATGCTGATTGTTCATTTCACTGACAAGAAAGATGTTACATTAAAAAAAATCCTTTAGCTTAGAGCTGCATTTCACTGTCTGACACTCTATTTTGGAAGAAATGAATAGTCTCTTGTCAGTATGCCTTAGTGAAAAAACAAAAGAGAATAATTCTTTTTAAAATACACCCCCACACCTAAAATATTTAAAGAGACATATGCATGAATCAAATTTAGTAATAGTTTAGAAAGTTTGAAGTTCTGATTCATTGTTGCTGAGAGCTCTTGGGATTAGTTATATGGTATGTGTTCCTTGGTGGCAAAATGAGCTTCCCTTTCTCCACTGCCCTTCAGCCCTCTGTGCCTGCTCCCATACTCATTCAGACGTGCCAGCACAACTGCTTGTGGGATCATTTCATGGACCAGATTAGGGAGATCTGTGTTGAAAAGCAAACAAACAAACAAAAAACAAGAACAAAAGCCTTTTTTTCTTGGTGTTTTTCTTTTTGCCCTGGATTGTATCAAGGTCTGAGACACAGAGTGTTCCACAAACAATTGCATTGCCTCAGTCAAGGAGACAGCAAACTGCAGCAGAGGGGCAGCAGCTGGGTCAGTGCAGTGCTGAAGAATTTCCCAAGGCAGTTTTGTCAGCAAAAATAATATTTAATTGCCCCAAAAGCCTCTCTCTAGACTCAATTACGTCAGGATTTAATTCCAAAATTTATATTCATCCCATGTCTCTGTAACTGTACTTTTATACATATGTATACAGGCACAGAAATCTATAATAAAATATTACATCTGTGAGCATGCGTAGCTCTGAATTTCATAAGTAGTTACTAAGATGTGAGATTGGTTTTCCTTGAGGCAAAAAAAACCCCAAGAAACAAAACCACATGGGTAAACTATGCATTTAGACACAGAGCTAAAAATGCCTGGGAAAACACACTGCATTGTTTGTAAAGACCTATACAATAGAGTGCAAGCTGCCTGCCACACAAACATTCCTCTCTTGTGAATGGATGCTTAACTATGGAGCAGCAGACCATAAGCGTGGGCAGAGCAGCAGATGGCAGGTCACTCTATTAATATGGAGAATTCAAGCGATTCCAAACATTTTGTCCTGGTTTTACCCCCATGATCTGAAGCTGTGTGACAATGGAGTGAAGTTCCAATGGCTCCATTTTAGGGACGAGGAATCTGCAGATAGACCTAATTAGATATCACCCATTTGCTACCAGCTCCTATTTACTGTAACCAAACCACCCATTCTTCCCTGCTCGCTGAAGTGTGTTTTGTGTCTGTCAGCAAGGTGCTTTGTAGAGCTTATGTGTGCTGAGATGCAGAATCAATCTGTGTGCAGACATTTGCCCTGTCCCCAGGATAAATGGCAAAACAACATGCCCAAGAAAATGAAGCAACTGACGGATCTAGAAAGACGACTTTGGTCTCCAGGCTTCAAGACAGCATACTGCATGCTGGTCTGTGCCTGTCACTGGAAGGCCTCATGACCAAAGTTTTCCTAAGACACAATGAGAATTGCATCCTCCTTTAAACTATTAGATGACCTGCACTTTAATGTGGTTACCCTTAAACACATTAAGTGGTTTTTCACATTCTAAATCCTCTTAATATTTTGCTACCCAGGGAGCTTTATTAGCATTCACCTGTCTGAAAATGACTGGGGAACAGAAATGCAAATTACTCCCAGATAATGCAAATACGTGGCATTTTGCAAATGAACCTTGCAAAGCTTATGCACGTTAGAGCATATTCCTGATGCAACTTCTATCCTCAATTAAGCTGGTGATGTCCATAATATATTATATTGTAGGTCAGAGGTTAATTGTTCACACCCTTTTTTGTCTTTATCTCACCACCTGCTCCTTTCTTCTCTCCTGACCAGTGACAACACCAGCTGGAAGCAGCTGTCTTAGTTTGCTGTCTTGTGTCAGATGTGTTAAATGCAGGGCTGCTGAAGGTGCAGTTCATATCACTCCAGGGGAATGTGTCGAATACCCAGGGTCTGAGTTTGGGTGCTGGACTTCTCCTGCTTTTCCTTACTTCTCCATGCAAGTAAAAGCAGCCTTGGAGGGGCATTCTGTGACCTTTGTGATGTAGGAGCTGCCCCCAGGTTTTCTGCCTTCAGATTGTCTTTTGGCCTGACCTCACTTCTCTGAATTAAAATCATGTTTGTTCAGTGCTTCAAGTATGATAGGCATTCCACAGTGAAAGGAATGAGCGGCTGTTCCCTGGAAAAACTTCAGAAAAACAAATAAGTACCAAGCCCCCACTGAAGGGCTGATCTTCAGATATAATTCTGAGCTGGAATGTACAATTTTTATCTGCCAATATAATTTATTTCCGGGCACAGCTGTACCTGACCACTGTTAGATACAGTCATTGTATTCTGCACTGTACAGCAGAAATGGGATCTTGGAAATAATGCATGTAAATACCTCTTTGCAGTATTTCATTTTTGCTTCTCAAAGAATACCATCCTCAACAAACTCTTGAAACCTTTCTACACACTAATACTGAATAAAAGGGTCCAAATCTTCCAGGATGATATAATGAATACATCAAGAATGTCCCCTTAAGTAGGCCCTTAAAATACTTTTATTTTTTATATATTCTTCCTAGGAAATGATATAAAGAAAAAATTATTTAAATGACAGCCAGTGCTGTCATTTAAAAATTGAATAATGTGTGTAGAAGCAAGAACTTTTGCAGATAATCCATAAAGGGTAGAAATCTTCAGTTCTACCCTTTATCACAAAACATCTCTGGCTTCTCAGTAGCATACCTCAAGAGAGACCTACAAATCCCTTCAAATAATAAGTATATATTAAAATTTGTAACTCCCTTAGTAACTCAAAAGGACAATAATAAAGATATTGCATTATGTGCTATTCCAGTCATCCATCTGACCCTATTTTCGTGGACATGAATGGTTTCTTTCTTGTGTCTGTTCCATAGCATCTGTCAACTCTCTTCCTGCTAAGGTGTGTCACATCCCTGTCAGTACTTTCCTCTCAAGTGATCTAGTCAATCAGCAAAATTAGATTACTCTACGAGCAAATATATCTATCTTGTTTTTAGCTTTATTTTCAAGGTGATGCTTCTTACTAGACTTTATAAGAGAACTGCAATATCTGTACTTTTCCTCTAGTTGTTTTGTGAATCTATTAAAAGATAAAAGTTCTTGCAACCCTATATCTTAACAAAATGCTCAAAATGGAGAAAATAGTCAGTCTTAGTACTTACATTCTGAAGATTCTCAGTGTGGAGATGTAGGAAACAGGGAGCAAAAGGTTTTTTTCAGAATACAGTGATGTGGAATACTTGATGATGCATCAGCATCAAGAAAATACCGTGTTTGACTTTTTCATAAGAGTTGGAAGGTGACTTATTCTGCCTGCTGATTTGTCATCTTTGCTGGTACTGACAGGTGCATTGATCCTCATACTCATCTCTCCACTGGCACAAGCAATTCAGTTAAAGGCCATTACAAACGCCTGTTAACCAGAAAGAGGTTTTAGTAACTAAATATTGTCAATGCTGAAATGTAGAGCAGGAAAGAAAATATTTTCTGGTGTATTTTCTACCTCCATTGCTGTTTTGTAGATAAGGTTTCTGTAACTTAAAATTCAGAACTGCAAGTGATGTATAAGATGGTGTATATAAAATCATTGTGGAGTTGAAAGACATTTTTTGACCTTTTGACTTCATAAGGCTTTGCATCGTATTTTGTGATCATTTAAGAAATAATCCCCCATATTTTAGATATATACACATATGAAGTGGTTTGTTATACTGCCACCGTTTCTTGTTCTGTCATCTGAAAAATCAGAATAGTCTGGGGAAAATATAGGGTCTTTTTTTTTATACCACAGAAATAACTTCCAGTGCTTCTTAGATCCCTCTACTAGAATGTGCAATATGGGAAGACATTTCATTATTAAAAAGGTCACAGAACACTGTTTTTAAGTGAAAGGCCTTCCCTGGAAATGTGTTAGGCATATTTCGCTACAATGCGTTCCTAAAGAATCTATTTAAGGAGTGATGAAAACAGTCTTTACTCTTGCCCAATCTGTGAAGGAAGCTGCTTTGGGAAAGGGAATGATAGCAAGGAAAAGGGAGGAAGAGGGGAAAAACCTACTATGCGAACAACCTAATATTGTTCTCTCTTTCTTTTTTCTCACTGTACTTTTGCACATACACTTTGAAAGTAATGTGTTTGGTGGAGTTCCCTGCTTTGCCTGAACTGAGTATCACATCAAGCACCCCAGCCCAGCAGTGGTTTTGCAGCTCTGTCTGATATTCCCTTTGTGCATCAGGCAGAGGTAGATTTTGTTTCATGCATCATTCATAAACTCACTGCTAGGATTCTACCAGTTGCTACATCTCCCAGTCCTATTTCAGAGGCTTGAAACAGAAAGACTGTACAGACAGTCTGTACTTCTGTGGAAAATGGTTGCATGTGCCACATCATAAGATGTTGCTAATGTCAAAGATGACACTTATTCTGAATACATGGTAAAAATGATAGCTCTTTACTGTTGCACCCATGTCTTAAAAGTTTTCTTATTGTGTGATATGTTGCAGTACTATTTCACATGCTGACAGAGGAGATGCCAGTATCTCCAGCACAAAGAATAGGACAAACAGAAACCTCTGCTTTATGTGGAAAGCTGCTGCTTGAGAATGTCAGCAAATCACTTAATCTTCCAGTCAATCATAACCTTTTCTCTTACCCAAGTATGTCACAGTAGGACCACCTTCCCTTGAATTCAGCCTATTCTCTGCACCTATGGGGCTTCTTTCCTCTCTTTTCTTTATGTCTCCACAGTGTGTGGTAGAGCCTTTCCTCCTGTTTTTTCCACCATCTGGAACAGCCATCAACCATTCTGTGACTGATTGAGTTGGGGCTTATTTCACATTTGGTGTCATTGACATCTATTGTTACTGGTCTGTGCCTCCTTTCTCAGCTGGGAAAAAATTAAGAAAAAAATAATAATACCACCACCACCAATAATAAAAAAGGCAATAGAATTTCATTTCTGAGCTTCTTTGCAATCCCAGTATGAAAGCCTCTAAAAACACAAGAGGCTGCAGCAATCACCGTTACTTCTACCGAGACTGGGTGTTAGATTCATTTTAGCAAAGAATACCTGTATTTGGGCTGATAAATGTAGCCTGCAGGGACACGTTCTCAGATGTTTTTGGTAATGGCATACATAATCCATCACAGTGAATTTTGAAGCAGGACCTCAGGAAGGATGATGAATCCTGGACTGAATTAGTTTATAACAAGGCAAATGTGTACTCCTGTCTGTAGCATAGAAACTGTTCCCTACAGGTGGCTAGTCACATCTTTCACTGTGTTTTCCCCTGATTAGGCAGGAGCACAGAAAGTCCCTGGTGGGCATCCCATTCAATCAAGTGAAACAGAACAGGAATTTGATGGCACCCAGGAGAAAAACCACATGTTCACATTTCTGACTTCACTTTCCTCAAAATTCCCCAATGATGAGAGGACATCAGCTTTCGCCTTGCACTGGGCCTTACTACTCTCCCTATGACCACCTCCTCATCTTAGACACAATTGCTCTTGTTCATCAACCACAATTTGTGCACAAATGTTAAAAGGACCAGAGCAAAACCCTGGAACATGCCATGCTTTTCATACCACTCTTCAAAATTTTTTAATAATAACTTCTTCTGCTGACCTTATAGAACTTGAAATAAATGCACCTTTCAATACACTAAATTACAGTAAAATATACAACTCCAGGAAGGGTTGGAAGGAAGATCGAGGGAGCTGCACTCTGATCTCAGTGCTGGAAAAGGTCACGGAGCAGATCATCTTGAGTGCCACCACGCAGCACACACAGAAGGATCAGTGGTTCAGGCCCATTTGGTGAGTTTATGAAAGGCAGGTCTTGCTTGACTCACTGCACCTTCTTCTGTGAGGTTACTTAGTGGATGAAGGAAAGGCTGTGGATGGTGTCTACCTGGACTGAAGGAAAGCCTTTACGACATTTTCACGACATTGTCCTGGAGAAACTGGCTGCTTATGGATTTTATGGGCAGACTTTGCTGGGTGTAAAGCTTCTTGGATGGCCAGACCCAGAGANTTTTAATAATAACTTCTTCTGCTGACCTTATAGAACTTGAAATAAATGCACCTTTCAATACACTAAATTACAGTAAAATATACAACTCCAGGAAGGGTTGGAAGGAAGATCGAGGGAGCTGCACTCTGATCTCAGTGCTGGAAAAGGTCACGGAGCAGATCATCTTGAGTGCCACCACGCAGCACACACAGAAGGATCAGTGGTTCAGGCCCATTTGGTGAGTTTATGAAAGGCAGGTCTTGCTTGACTCACTGCACCTTCTTCTGTGAGGTTACTTAGTGGATGAAGGAAAGGCTGTGGATGGTGTCTACCTGGACTGAAGGAAAGCCTTTACGACATTTTCACGACATTGTCCTGGAGAAACTGGCTGCTTATGGATTTTATGGGCAGACTTTGCTGGGTGTAAAGCTTCTTGGATGGCCAGACCCAGAGAGGTGGTGAATGGAATTACATCCAGCAGGCAGCCAGTCACCAGTGGTGTTCCTCACGGCTCAGAGTTGGGGCCAGTCCCATTTTATACCTTTATCAATGACCAGGCCAAGAGGATCAAATGTACCTGCAATCAACTTGTAGATGCCAGGGAGCTGGATAGGAGTGCTGGTCTGGTGGAGAGCAGGAAGAGGGATCTGGACAGGATGTATCCATGGCCTAAGGTTCAACAAGGTCTTCCCCTGGGGTCACAACAACCCCATGCAGCACTAGACACTGGGAGCAGTGTTTGGAAAACTGCTTGGTGAAAAAGGAGTTCAGGGGGAGGGTCAAGGGAGATNTGGATGAAGGAAAGGCTGTGGATGGTGTCTACCTGGACTGAAGGAAAGCCTTTACGACATTTTCACGACATTGTCCTGGAGAAACTGGCTGCTTATGGATTTTATGGGCAGACTTTGCTGGGTGTAAAGCTTCTTGGATGGCCAGACCCAGAGAGGTGGTGAATGGAATTACATCCAGCAGGCAGCCAGTCACCAGTGGTGTTCCTCACGGCTCAGAGTTGGGGCCAGTCCCATTTTATACCTTTATCAATGACCAGGCCAAGAGGATCAAATGTACCTGCAATCAACTTGTAGATGCCAGGGAGCTGGATAGGAGTGCTGGTCTGGTGGAGAGCAGGAAGAGGGATCTGGACAGGATGTATCCATGGCCTAAGGTTCAACAAGGTCTTCCCCTGGGGTCACAACAACCCCATGCAGCACTAGACACTGGGAGCAGTGTTTGGAAAACTGCTTGGTGAAAAAGGAGTTCAGGGGGAGGGTCAAGGGAGATCTTATCACTCTCTACAGGTACCTGAAAGGAGGTTGTGCTGGGGTGAGGGTTGCTTTTCTCCCAGGAAAGAAGCAATAAGACAAGAAAAAAGGCCTCAAGTTGCAGCAGGGGAGATTTAGATTAAATATTAGGAAAAATTCCTTCACCAAAAGGGTTATCAAGCATTGGAACAGGCTGCCCAGGGAAGTGGTGGAGTCACCATCCCTGGTGATATATGTAGATGTGTCACTTGGGGACGTGGTTTAGAGGTGGACTGGGCAGCACTGGGTTAAAAGTTGGACTTCATGGTCTTAAAAGTCTTTTCCAAACTAAACAATTCTATGAATCTGTGATAATACGCAGTTCACCCCAAAAGCTGAAGATTATTGGTGTCTAGTGTAGTATAACTAAAGGAGTCTTCTGAAATAAACAAAAATTATGAACCTTGTTATGGAGGACAAGCTCAGAAAGATGTCCTGCTTCTCTCTTGCTCTTCACTGAGGTGGAGGTGACAGTTTCTTCCTGTTAGGGAGCTGAGAAGGACAAAAGTAGTAACAGAACCAGTATTAGTTCTGTGCTACCCTGACCTTTCTGCACTTTTTGCTTAGAAACCACTCAAGGAATCTAAAACCAGCATGTTCACCCCACTGACGTCACGTTACCAAGAAACCTAGCCAGACATTCAAGAGTTCAATTGCATAGACTTTCCCTTGTTTTCCCTAGCTCATTTTTATCTCAGGTCTGTTTGGGGAAGGAATAGCAATGGTCCAGCTGAACCTTCAGGCAGGTTTTCAAGTCAGATTGAGGAATGCCATGATTGAATAGTGTTTATACAGCACTGAAGATTATGTTTTGAAAAGCTTTTTAAGTATTTTTCTAATTAGTCTTCTACATTTTTGGATAGATGAGATATTACTTGGATACTGGTTGTCTGTACTAGCAGGTGGCTTCTGAACTTAATTCTGGTTTCTTTACATGCAAAATCCCTCTTAAACTATGGGAGAAATAATGGTTTTTGACAAAACTTACAAAAATAAAATAAGATGGGGGCATGTATGGGGGGGTGTGTTATGGTGGGAGATACCATATTTTCCAATATGCAGCAGAACTCCCCGTGTGTTAGTTTGTGTACAAGATGCTATTCATTGCTGTCACAATGAGCCAAGGATGATAATACTCCTAGTATTCAGTACAGAAGAATTCATACCTATCATTTGGAGATATCTCCACTCGTTTTGTATTAAAGGTGTGAGAATTTTTTGTGTGATGATAGGATGATACATTCTGCTGTCACATAGTTCTTTCACTCCCAGTGCCTGTGCAATGTCTTTAAAGGTTTATGTGAAGGCTATGTTTTGCTCTAAGTGGTAGCCTCGTTCCTGAGTGTTCTTCCACAAGCTGCAAAATAAAGTCATTTAGCCCTTGGCCCTATGAATTTACAGCAGCCTTTCACTCAGTTCACATTTAATTACTGTACAAGTCTTTTTCTGTGGGTCTTTGGACCTAATTGTGTGCTGGTATTACCCCTTGTGGAACAATTTGCATAACACAAAGTATCAGAAAGTGTCATTTTGATTTAGTCTGCTCCCGTTGAAGCGTAAACAGCCACTCAAGATGTAAGACAGGGGTATTCTTTGTTCCTTCCTTGCCTTGACTCAGAACCTCAATGGCTCTTCAGGCAAACAGATCAACATTTTCCATGAGGAAAATGGAAGGGCAAGAAACACTACAAATCCCTCCTTAAAGCTTGTATGGTATGTGAGGCAACTGGAGTTTTACACAAAGCAGTAATTAAAACGAAGCACATACTTGGTGCAAGTAAAATTACTGCATTGGAACTTTAGCCCAAGCTATTCTCTCTATAGTATTTGTTACTATAATTTGCCATATCCAGAACAGTAACTGTTTGTGGTTTTGGTGCAAAACTCATTTTCTTTGGGAAAGGGCAGTGTATATTTAATTAATTTTAGGTTTACTCCTATTTGTCATCATGAGGGGATAATAAACCCTTTTAAATTTTGTAAAGGACAAGGAGAGAAAGGAATTACTGGGAAGAACTCCGTTTCTGTCATCAAAGCTCAATTGACTTGCTTTCTCTGGTAGCTATGCTGCATCAGCTCCTTGCCAAAAAGCCTGCCTTCCCTTCATTACAATTTTCTAAATCTGCTCCTTGCCTCTTGAACTGTCTGGCATTTTATCTGGAGGACATATCAGTTCAAGGAAAGGGACAAGACTGTAGAGATTTCTTTCCCTGAAGAAATGTAACCTTTGTGCTGGATTGACATGCCTGTGCACTTAAAACCATTTTATACCTAAACCATGTCCAAGTCAAATCCCTCAAGTCCCAGTATTTCAATCTTGACAGAAGGGAGGAAATTTGCATGTAATTTTGAGGGGCTGGTGAGAGGAACTGTGCCAAGAAAAATGCCAGTTATAAACAGGACAACCTGGTTTTCACCTGCTTGTTGAAGTATATACATAAGCAAATCCTTAGCTGCTGTAAATTAGTGTAATTCCATTCACATCCAAAGACTCTCCATGTTCATTATCTGGATCTTTATTTTCAGGTACTGTGTGTGCTACACAATTTCCTGTGCGAGGTAATTTGCATTCAGGCGAAATCCAGCTGCATGGTTCTATAATGTTTATATGCCTGTCATTATAAAATGCTGAGTGAACAATAACAGGGACTAAACAGGAGCATATGAAGAACAGAAAAGGCTTGGGATGAAGTGCGTGCCTCGCACAACTATTCAATGTGTTAACTGCTTTATTATTATTTTCCATTATTTCTTAGCTAGACATAGACAGACAGTCTGCTATAGTGGAAAAAATAGTCTGTCCAACAATTAGAAGAAATTAAAAAACTAAAGCTATGGCACAGCTGTTTTTTTTTCCTGCTGCAAGAGCTAAGAGAAAAATGCACTTTGAGGCTAAGCTTTTCAGGGTAGAGAAAAAAAAAAACAAAACCGAGAACAATACAGGAAAACTTCAGTGTGTGCAATGAAGTTAACCCTGAAGGAAAAAGATACTGCAGTGCACAAAACATCCCCTTGCTACCTGGTCTGTGTGCTTAACTCTGAAAAGCAGAAAAACAGATGAGAGAGGAACTGGGAGGCAAAAGTGCAGCAGTCAGAAGGACCAAGTAAAAGTAGCCCTCGAGATGAGAGCAGGAAAGAAACAATGGAAGAGAGAAGCAGCACAAGGAAAGCTTCTGTTTCTTTATGCAGTCATTTGCATCTCCCTTTCTGCCAGGGTCTGAGCCATGCTGAATTTTGGCTGTCAAAGGAGCCCAACTAAAACCTTTTAGAGACATCAGATGATCTATCGTCCTGGCCATTGGTCTTCAGTGGGATTTTGTGATGCTGTCCTTTGAAAGCCACTGCCATGACACATAATGAGTTAACAAGAGTCATGATTGAGAGCTCCAAGTGGTTTTAACGTCTGGGTTATGAAGTTTACAAGAGAAAAGTGTTAACCGTTCAAGCACTGTCACAATGTCTTTCATCTTTCAGGAAAATGTTTAGACTTCTGATTAGGCTATTAGTGCAGTCCCTAATGCAAGTTGATTTTCAGACATAAAATATTAGGCAGCTTACAATCACACTTTGCTAAAAAGTGTTAACCTTGAAAAATAAATCAGTCCTTTGGAGTGTTAGGTACTCAAACAGAGAAAATGCTGGGCATCCAAAGAGCTCTCTTACTCCTTATTATCCAAATTGCAACATTTCTGCCCTCCAACAGAGGGAGCAGAAACAGTCTGTACCATTCAATTAACCAGTCACAAAGCTCAAATAGCCAGGAGCACATTGCTTAAGAACAGCCCCCATTTTGGGACAGGATGTTTAATGGATATTTGCAGAGAAATTCTGCCAAACTAAACCAGATTACTAAATTAAAATACATGTAGTTCTGCAAGAAAATAGATGTATATGATGAAAGAAATTTAAAATGGTTGAGCATCATTGAATTCCAAGTTTGAATTATTACCACTGAGAATAAACCTAAGAAAATTCAAGGAAGCAAAAGATTTTAAAGAAAGAGAATGCTAATACTTTAAATACACATTTAAGGCCCAGTTCCATCTGAGCCCAGGGAGCTTTCCTTCAAACAAAGTGGGTGCACTAGAGTCAACCAAATAGACATTGAACATTAATAGACATTACACATTCTTGAGGGACCAAGAAGGATTTGAGAATGGGGAGGTGAACAAAATGCACCCAAATAAATGGATTATACAGTACAGTAGATCTGCATCTGAGCTCAGAGATGTTTTGTTCAGGCTTGGTTCAAGGTAGCACTAGAACTATGAGCAATATTTCTGCATCTGAACCAATAATTTTTCTCTCAAAAGGAAAGAAACTGGAGAAACAAAATTCTCTCCAGTGAAAGACATGTGGCTAAGTGGGTTGCACTTTAGTCTTCCTTCATTTTCAGCCATTTAAATAAGTCTCATGGTTTTAAGATCAAGAGAGGATAACATTTTTTTATCTGTATTGGGTTTGCATGGCCGGTTTTTGGTAGTGGGAGGTCTACAAGGGGGGATTCTCTGAGAAGCTGCCAGGAATTTCCCCATGCCCGACAGAGCCAGTGTGAGCCAGCTCCAAGATAAACCCACTGCTGGCTGAGGCTGAGCTCATCAGCGACCCTGGTAGTGACTCTTGGTGTTTTAAGGTTTGGTTTTACCTCTCATTATTCTCCCCTGCTTTGATTGATAGTAAATTCACCTGATTTCTCCGAGTTGAATCTCTCTTACCAGTAATAGTAACTTGTTAGTGATCTCTCCCTGTCCTTATCTTGCACCATGAGCCTCTCATTATATTTTCTCCTCCACTCCCAGCTGAGGAGGGGAGTGATAGAGTGGCCTTGGTGGGCATCTGGCATCCAGCTAGGGTTAACCAATCACATTATTTAAAATGGGGGCTTTCACAATTAGATAATTCTGCTTTGGTCATTTTATTTTTAAAGACATGAGAATTGACCAGAAAACCAGAAACCTCAACCCAAATGACTCCAAGCATGCTTTATGTTGAAAAGGGAGAAATAATATTTGAAACCCTAAACTCATAACTGCCTTAATTTCTAATGAACCAACCAAAAACCCAAGACCTTCCAGATGTTCCAAGAGTCTGGGATTCAGATTCCATGTATCAAGCCACTTTTAAGAATAAATATGAAATGTGGTACAGATTTGGACAGTTTAATCCACTGAGTTCCACTCATATCCTGTTTAGACAAGTTGTTTTGCTATTCCCATCAGTAATGACTTTTGTAATTGGATATACTGCAAAATTCAGATCTTCTTCATAGCTCCATCAGTTTCTCTGTTCTCTTTTTGATACCCAAATAATCTCATATTCATCTGGACTTCGTCAATGCAAAGCTGTTCTTATTACTAGCCTTTGTTGTCTCCTGACTTGATTTTCAGTCAAAGTCCTTTCTTGTAAATATGTATCATTAACATACTTGATTAACTTATTAAACATTGCAGCACAAGCTCATTATGTGTTTGTCTGATGTGATTTAACTTTCATTTGTAGTGAGTTCATTGCAACAGAAAGGCTATATGATGCAGAGGGAGTGCAGGGTACTGCATAATGCTCTCTGCCTGTCAAGCAGTGGTTCAAATCCAGTCTCTTCAAAAACAACTTAAAATATCACTGTCTTACAGTTTTGGAGAAGGATTTTTTGGTTGCTGCCTCATAAAAGTAGAAGTTGTTTGTATACAGACTTTGTTGCAAAAAGTGAAGAATGACAGAAAATGTGCTTTCTTCTAATATTGAGTAAAGGTCTACATTCTAATAAACTGTTATTCCCCTTTGTTTCTTCTCTTTTTACTGCACTGTAGAGTTTCTGCTGTGAACTTTTTTCCCGCTTTCCCTGTGCTTGTCTTGTGCTTTTTCACTGAAGCATCTGTAAGTCTCTTTATGCTACAGCCTGATCCTGGGCAAGCCACTGTGTGAGCACACATCCTTTTTCCAGCTGCAGCAGCGGTGTCAGCTGCAGAAGTTATCAGCCCGACCGTGCCTCCTAGCTGCCCATCCTTGCCAAAGGCAAAACAGCCTGAGCTGCTTTCAGGAATGTAGTTGAATCCAGGTGGGGTGGCAGAGATTTACTCATTGCCCTCTCAACAAGGGCCCACTTATTTGTGCTGAAATGGGTTGGGGAGCTTTTCCATGAGCATCTGAAGGAGCCTGCAGGAGCAGTAGATTCTGCTGGGAGAGCAGTGATTCACCACAGCACTGGGAGAGCTGCAGTAGCTCCTTCTGACACCTCAGGTAGGTAGAAGGTGCCACATGTCCGCACGCTCATGGTCAGCATGCTCTGACAGGTCTCTCCTGTCTGTAACATGGGCTTGATGCCATTTTCTGAATTTCATGCAAGGTAGAATCCATCAACTGTGCCAACACCTCCAAGAATAAGGATGGAAAGCACGAAGAAAAGCCAAAGAATGATTAACAATTGCTATGTCAGATTCTAACAGAGTGATGGCAAGCATAGCTGCTGCATTTTAGCCACAAAGCAAAGTAAATGGTTTCCATGCTAACTATTCATGGCAGATAAGAATTCCATCTCCCAGTGTCCCTGGAGGAAAGGGTTCATGTGTCTGTCCAGCTCCGTGTGAAAAGTGCATGCCAGACTATAGGTCACAAAAACCCCCTCCACCCCCAGCCCTAGACTAGAGAGGAGATAGGTCATTTTTGCCTTCTAGGCTCTTCTATTTTCTTGTCCATGCAAGCTCAGTTGAGCTTGCTACTATTTCAGAGACAAGAGGAACGGGCACCCCTGTCTGCCTGTTTACTGCATAAGACGTAGATTGCTGGTTTCCTGTAACAAAAATCCCTGAGGGAATAGAAGATTTCTCTACCTCCCTACCATGCTTCTGTACGTGGATGGACAGGCCAGGTCAAAATGTGATGCTTCGTGATTTCCACATCTTTCTGCTGGTGCTTCATCAGCAAAGAAGCCCCAGGGCAACACCAATGCACAATTCCTGGTGTATCACTTGTCTTCTGCCTGCATTTGTAAAATGGTTTTGTTGTAACGCAGGGATGCCCTTCCAGCAGAGTAGAGCAAGCCTGTTCTTTCAGGTTACTGATGTGGGAATTTGCAATTAAGTCAAAAGTGTAATTTCTCTGCAGTGTCTGTGTACTGAGAAAATCACTAATATTCCTGGGAATAAATCCACTCGCTCACTGTGATATTCTCAGGATGACAGTAGGAAAGTTATGTCTGTGTTTGGAGGGCTGGGACACACTGTCTATATTAATTAAGAGCTGAAATTGATACACTCCAGTAGACATACCTGTTTCAAGATTTACTCAGCTCCAGTTAACATGATCCATAAAGAATCTAAGAATTACTAAGTAAAGGAACTATTCAGACGTTGTTCTGTCAAAAAATGAGGTGACACGGCAGAAGGTGACACCATCCCTTTGCTGTCTAAGAGATAAAATAGCTCTTATGCTCCAGGAAGAAAAATTGTCTCCTTTGGAAGAAATAGTGAGAGAATGTATTGTGTGGGAAATCAGTCTTGATGATTACCACTGTCTCTGCTGGCTTTAAGCGTGTCAGTCTCTGCAGCTGATAGTCTGGGGTCTTGCAAGAGTGCTAAACTAGTCTTTAGGAAGTGTAGAGCTGTTATTTATGATATAAACCACAGGACAACCTGACTGTGTGAATGGCAGCTTTTCAATTTGCAATATGTCCTTCATAAAGAATCACACTTCCTTTTAGAACACACAGGAAAAAGATATTCTTGTGTTCATCGAACTGTTGGAGCTATATGACAACAAGCAAGAAGTCTGGAAACCATGGAAAAGAGGGCATCATAATCCATAACACTGCATAATTAATCATTTTTGCAAAAACACAATCTTAAAAGCCTTGAAGTGTTTATAAGCTTCCAGTGACCTATTAATAAAACACAGTCAAAATGGAAATTAACTCTTTAAAATATGATGGTGGCTCAAATGAAATTTTCCACAGAATAATATTAGTTAGAGGGCATGCTTGTCTTTGTCTCCTGTTCTTTTAGAAAGAATCACTGAATAAATCTAACTTTTGATTTAAATGGAAGGTATGTACGATAGTGTATGGTAATGGTAATTAGTTCTACAGAACAGGAAAAATGTTAGCAGAGGAGCTATATAATCTAAAAATAAAACAGTTCCAATGGTTTAGCAGATTGGCTAAACAACACAGTTTCTGATGGCAAGAACTATCAAGAAATTCAGACATTTCTCAGTGCTTCATGATGTTTTTCCATAGCCCATCACAGTTTCCTTTTAAAATAAAGCCTAATTGGTTTACAATACACACTCATCATTTCACATGCCAAAAATACCATCTATTAGAGGAACACTAAGGTGATAAAATAATCCCAGAGAAGCAAAAAAGTCTAGTTGGAGATTAAACCTCTATGGTGTAATATAAAGGGCACCATAGGAAGACATTAATGTGGAACCTAATTTTGGAAATGCAATGATAATGATTATTTTCCAACAGGTAATAAGAATAATCGGCATTTATGCTGGTGTCTTGCCTGCTGTATGATCTGGATGCATTCAGGATGGCTGAAGGGAAGGTACTTTTTGGGTAAATGAAGGAAGTGGGGGGGAAGCAGGTCTGTGACCTACTGTAGAGTAGGGCTGTTAGGAAAGATTCACACAGTTGCCCTAGAGTTGCCATGAAAAGGCCAGGGGTGGACAGGTGCTGAGCTTGGGGAATTAAGCCAAAACAGTACTGAGTGCTTTAGAGAAGCTCAGACTAATGTTTACATAAGGTAAAAGGAGATGGGAGTATGGAGTTTTTACAGTCTTTTAATTCCATTTGTGCTTGGGGAATGTTTTCATTTTGCTTTTTTTAGGTGATTTTTCAGGTTTTATTATGCTAAATAAATACTGAAAAAAGATTATATCATTGATTTGGCATTAATATAATAATAGTAAAACTAATGTAAATTCAGATACAATTGTATTAAAAGGACCTAAAACCTCTTATTAAGCTTCAAAGAAAGAAGCTGAAGTTGAACCAGTCCCAAGGTTCATGAAGTCAATCAGATCTTACATTATTGTGTATTGGTCATAGCCTGAGTCAAATACTGAGCTCTCAAATAAACACAGCAGATTACAGAGTGATGCTGGTCATCACTAAACCATCACACCTGAATTTTTGTGCCAAAGTTCCCTGCACACATTAAGTGGCCTTCAGCCAGCAGTGCTGTTAGGCAGATTAGCCTGCACCCTCCTCTGCTTTGCTCTCCCACTGGACTGGCATCAGATCTTACTGGTGGATGAGGCCATAAATGTTGATGCCTCTGGAAGGAAATAAGATTGGGAAACCAAGCAGGTTAAAACTAGTTGGGAGGGTTTTTGTCCTTTTTTTTTCAAGGATCAGTTCTCCACTCTGTACCACTGTGTGTCTCCACTAGCACTGGTGGTCTCTCCTCAGAGAGGGAAGGGCTGTTCAGCCACCAGCTGACTGAGTCAGGGAAAGAAGTTGTGTTTCCTTTGACGGCAGTGTTGGAAGAGTGTCCAACATTGTGTGTGTCATGCATGGCGTTTGCTCTTCCCCTGGGAGCTGAGCTGACTGCAGGTGGCACAATCACTGTGGTGACCTACTTAGCCAGGATCTTGGCCCAGATACAAGCTCATTTTTCTGTCCCTAGGGTGTCTGGTTTCAATATCAGACAGGTAAAAATGGAAATGAGGTTGCTTATCTCAATGCAACCCTTCCAACAGGTCGTGGGCCACAGTTTGGCCCAGAAAGCATTTTGTCTTCAGGTGCTATCTACACAATCACATATAGATGGTCACAAACCAGCTTCTCCTGTGCTCTGCATTAATCAGATGTGAGCCAGCAAATGCTAGCTGCGTGGTTGTGCTCAGACCAGGGTTATACTGCAGAGAGCTTAGCAATAAGTGCTAACACAGCCAAATGGTGCACACTCCATCACGGGGAGCACAGGCAGAATCAGGTCATAAATAATGACATCTGTCTGGCCTGCACATGCTCAGAGGAGTAAGACAGGTTATGAATCAACTGGTTTGATAGACACTGGCACCAGCAAACCCCTCCAGTACCTGCTGACTAAATGCTGGGCTCTAAGCTGTCAAATGCCATGGGAATGAGATTGAGTTACTGCATTTGATAGGCATTAATTTTGAGTTTGGATGAGTTGTGTAAGATCATAACTGAGGGCTTGGAAACTTCTAGCTTACTCTTTGTCCTTCTCAACTATAAAATGGCTGAATGATTTTTTGGAATTAAAAACAAAACAAACAAAAAGCACTGCTGTGCTAAAATCTGTGTTCCAGATTATAGTACAGAGCATATTTTTATGGCAGAATATAAACGAGGAATGTGGGTGGAATCTTAATTAACAGATTGCTATAGGACTCACATTATCAGTTGCCAATAACTATCATACTGTTTACAGTTAAATATCACCTTATAAGCCTGCATTTAGAAATATCCCTGACATTTAATGTTTCTTTTTTCATAAGTGCAACAAAACCTGTAACACATAAGCTGCATAGAACCTTACTAACATGTTTACCATGATATTCTGATTCAGTCTCTCTCATTCTTCATTTAAGGTCTGTGGAGAGAAAGGAGATGAACCCAGGGTACTTTACATACACACATTGCTATAAATAAGGAATCAGAGAGCACATTGCAACCCAAGTTCTTTAAAAAATATTGTTCCTTTATTGTCTACACATGAAATCAGAATCACATGTGCGGGTATGAAATTTCCCAAAGATGGGGTTCTGGTATTAAAAAAAAATGGGGAGAATTCAAAAGCATGACCCTACTGAGTTTTATTCTACTGCATTGCCACATGTTTAAGAGGATGTAGTTGGGTGAATAGATCACAGTCTGTAATAGGAATATATTGGTTAATGAAAGCTCATAGCACATGGGGCCAACCTCATCACAGGCCTAATTGGACACAACAGCACCAATCTCAGTGATGTTGTACCCACATATGCTGGCAGCAAATCTGGCCCCATGCCTGTAAGCAGTGAGCAGAAATGTTAGAGCAAATATGAAAAAGAACAACTCCACTAATGATTTTGAACTGAGATCACTCGTGACACAGTTCAATTACAGCATTAGTTCCTGGTGTCAGAGAGGGGTTAAAATGGAATGTAATGACTCTTCAGCAGATAGATTTGGTGCAATTAGAAGTCTGAAAATGTCTCTCTGTGTAGCTAAAAATATAATTGCTTTTGAATAGCTAGGCTATAGAATCTTTTTTCTTCTTTTTCGTTCTCTTTTTTTTCTGCACTGAAAACTGTGATTTTTACTACTATTACTCATCCACATGGACTTAATTGACTGAGGTTCTAAACCCCAAACCTCTAGTGAGTACTGATGAGGTTTTAAATTACTCTGAATTGAAGCACTTTAAAATAGAGGCAAGGAAGTGTGCTAAGGCAATTCAACATATGGAGTGAAATGGTGGGTTTAGATTATCTTGGTTTCACATCTCTGCATGGAACTCCTCTAAGGCCACTCTGGAAAAGGCAGCATTGCCCACTGTTAATCACTGGGTACTGTTCCTGTGCTCCTGTCTGCAGCAGTTTCCAAACAGTCACCCGAAGTGTGTGTTTATTTTCCCTGGTCACAGCATTATGATGACTGAGGCTGAAATATTTTCACTGGAGGATGATCCTGCTGTCCCTTCTATATTTTAGCTGAAAACATGCAGGTAGGGAAGGAATGGGTGGGAGTGGGAGAGGACCAGTTTCATGTCTGATACTGCCCCACCCAGTTTCTTCCCTTTTTCCTGGCTGCCTTCTACATCAAGCTCCAGACCAACACAGCATATCCCACAGCAACCCCTTTGGAAAACTTTCTGGTTTCATGACTTTATTTCTGGACTTTCTGGGAGTAAGTGAATTTCTGGGATCTTTTTATCACAAAAGGTCCAGGTTTTGATGATGATAGCATCTGCAGCAGCAGTTCCTGAATGTTGAATAAAGATATTTGCACTGTACTGAGATGAACAGGAGTGTTAATAGGATCCAAAGCAGTCACACCGTGTAGATGGGCTGAACTGAGCATGTATTTCAGGCAGTTTTTCAACTCAGCACCACTCTTCTGCAGTGCTACCCTGCCTTTAAAGAGGGAAAGCTCTTCTAAATTCCATACTAAGATACTCTGAGCAGCAGTGTTTCCACATGACAAGGAGTTGTAGAGCCAGATCTTACACTTCCCTCCTTCCACACCTCAGATGTGTCAGACTTCAGGAGAAATGCAAAGCCAGAGAACAATGTCTTTCAGCTGTCAGTATGCGATCATAACCTACAGATGCAAAATAGATCCAGAACTCCTCTTATGAGGATGGGAGTCAGACAAAGAAACAAGAAGCTCTGGAAATGGCAGTCGTGCACCTCAAATGAGCTAAGGAGTGTTGCTCCTGCGGGAACTGGTGAGATGCTGCTGCTCTTCCACACCTTCCAAAGAATCTGAAAGCAAAGCACCTGGGGAAGAAGCTCATTAGAGGGCAGTAAGAGAGGAGCACAAAAATTGTCGTGCTGCCAAGTCATTCTCTTTTATTCCAGGTTTGTAACTCATTTTCATTATGGCGAGCAAACTTTTCTGATGGACATGATGACAGAGGATTGCTGATAGCTCTCCCCAAGAAAGAGCTACCTCACAGGTGTCAGATGTGTGAGACAAAATCCATATCAGATTGGCTGGGCCAGCTCTGCCTGAAATCTGATTGTGCTGCCAAGCAGCAAGAGATGACAATTTCAGTATCCCCATGGTTTTGTTTTGGACATAAGAAATTGCAGAGATCAAGAAACCTTTTGAGCTTAATCTTAAACACTGAGACTAGCAACTTTTCAGAACATTGACCCGAAATTAAGGCACAGGCTCTATGTCGACATGAAGAGCTAAAGCAAATATGCATTCATTTCTATCTTTTTTATGGCACTACCAGATGTTCTGCCTCGTCTTCTACAGTGCTAATGTGGGTAATGAGGCTGCCTGAAAACATCAGGTCACTTGACCTTGAGTGGAATTTTCCTCATTCCTTTGAACAGCAAGGTTGCATTTGTTAGCTAAGGAGGCAATAAATGTTTATGCCCAATTTAAGCAATTGCAGACAGCACCTATTATGTTTGGAGTAGTGGTTTTTAACTGCAAAATTGAACTGAAAAAAAGAAAGTATAACTGCTGTTTTATTAAGACATAAATCTATGGAGGTTTAATTGGAAGGAGACAGGTAAAGGAGAGCAGTACTCTGCCTTCATCCAGAATTTCTCCCACATAATATTCCCAGCAGAGCAGTAAGTGCCGACATATTCTGCCACAGAAACAAAAGGAAGAAATATTTTATTACAAGCACAGTCTTCAGCGGATATTCAGTGATCTACAAGTAAGATATTATTACTGACACTTGCCACTTCTGAGACTTGATTAATTGTTCTGAGCATGTCAGATCTATCTTATCAGAGTCCAGTCTGTTTGTTTAAGGAGTGATCAGTGTTGAATGCTTGTTAATGATTCCCAATAACTCAATTTTTTTTCTCCTCACCACATTTTTAATTTCCACCTATGCAACACTTATATCAAATTTTAAGTGATATTATAGCACCTCAGAGTTCCAGGAGACAACACAGTCAATTGCAGAAAAAGTCAAATAACCAGAAGTTCTTGGATTCAAACTGTGATTAGCCATTAACCTATTGTGTGACCTTAGACATGTCTCTTAATTCTCTTGTCCTTCAGCTTAGCTGTCTAATATTTTTTCACAGAATTACAACACCTAGCCAAAAGATTAAGAGCCTCCTGTGAATCAGCTATCATGAGAAAATGGAATTAGGAAGCAATGACAACAGGAGAACAAAAGGGAAGTGAAAAAAGTAATGGATGCTAAAATAGTCACCAAAAAGGAAATAAAAAGTTCATCTCCATTCGTGTGAGTGCCTTATTGTACTACACAAACCTTTTTCTAAACAATCTCATCAGCATCTGCTTCTTAGGGATTTCTTTTACTTCTTCCATATTTGTTAACTAATAAATCTGACATCCAGGTTCCTTTTAGAACTAAAGTAACCTTATGGCTAGAGTGGATGAGAACAAGAAACTTCCCACATCGGGAAAAATCAGGTAGCTCAAGTGTCAACTTCAACTGTTCTCATCAGTGATTCCCCTCCCCCATCCCCATGTAAAGTTAATCTAAGTAGTAATTAAAAATGTGGGTGACATTGTTTTGCAAATGATGTGAGCTCAGTTCTGAAATCCTTTTACATCATTCCAGACACAAAAAAAGAAATTTTTGACACAAGGAATTTCAAGCACAACTAGGTGCAAGACCTGCTTGTACTGATGTAAGTATGGCCTGAGATACAGGTGCTATGAAAATCAGTTGTTCTGCTCATTTTGGTAGAGCAGAGAGTGATCTGAGGACATTACAAGTGGCCAAAAAAAAAGTCATTTCAAGCATAAATGTGCTCTAATACCACACTCCAGGAGAGTCCTGGTTGCTTCAGTTTCACATTCATAGCTATACCCATAATCTGGGTAGAGTAGGGATTGCACCATGTTAACCATAATGCTTGGATCATTATTTCCTTAGACATCTTTGTTTCAGAGTCCCTTTTGTATTGTGTGAGCTCAATGCTGTATATTTCTACTTCATTCTCTGCACTTTATTGTCAGACCAGGAGCCAGGGACCTGCCTTTGTACACACTTTAATGCCTGTTGCCAAATGCAAATTCACTTCCAATGGAAAAAGAAACACAAGCTCACAATTAAAATATTTTGTGTCTGGATTGGTTGCATCTTCTCCCTTTATTACTACTCTGCTCTCATTTCCTATGGCTGAGATCCCTGAAGGGGGGTGGTTGCTGGTCACACGCACATTCCTGTGTGCTACAAGCCATATGATGAGCTGGTGTTTCATCCTTCCACCTTTCCACCTACTCATCCATGGCACTGACACTCCTCCACCATCACTAGTCTTGCTAGTGCCTTTCAGCACTCCTTGCTGAAGCTCTGTTGAATCACTGTGCTACATTTTCTCCTGTTCCTCCTTGGCAGAAAGGAATTCTTAACTGTCTATTTTTCTTTCCTTAATGCATATTTTCTTTTTCCAGAACCTGGAGAGGGCTTGCCTTTGACAATCTAAGGCCACAGGCAGATCAAAATTTGTTGGTGCTAGCATTTAACAACGCCATTGGTATATTCTAACAAACAAGCTCTTGGGCATAGGAGTTCTTTTTCAGAGAAGCTCATCTATGATGCTTTTCACTGGCAGGCCTCAAAGATCTTGACAAATGAAAGCATTGTCATTTAGCAGATGGGCAGAAGAGGTGTGGAGCAGGAGCCTAGCACAAGGGCACATTCTCACGGCTTTTAGGAAGCACTGAAATGTAAATAAGGAAGAGAAAGGCAGAAAGCTGCATACCTCACCCCTTCACCTCGACATTATGCACTAGGCTCTCCCCTGCCTGACACTGCCAACACAGCATTATCTTCCATGAACCAGTGGGTAATTTGAGATATAGTGTTTTAATTATTAATAAAAGACGCTTGGAGACATCATGCCCTATTAGAGATACCTCTTACAGTGAAACTCTGCAGATGGAGCAGAATATAGTCTTAAACAGTACGATTAATATTTATACAGCTTGATAAGCTAGTTTAGATCCTGACCCTCACTGGGTTTCTGTGGAGATGTGTCTCTGCTTGCTTCCCTGCCCTCCCTCCTCTTCCTCCTCCTACCCCCCATCCTGGTAATAATTGTGTGGCTGCTGCTATAGCTCTCAGACTTCAAGGTCAAGTTTTGAAGCTAAAAGGGGCCTGAATACTATTGAGCCTTGAATTGGAGCCCCTGACCACTTCTACTTCCCCCCTTTCTGCATCTCTTTGCAAGGAAGAAGAAGGGGATCTGATGGCATCTATTTAAGAGCAAAACAGGAGGTATGAAAGCACAAAGCTCAGGCACTCAATATTGGATTAGGATAGCAGTTTTAAGTTTTGACAGGGTTTTAGGTGATGCAGAGGGAGAACAATAAGAAACTCAGTGTAGGGAAGCTCCTGAAAAAGATTAAGTGATCCTGTGAAATGGTTCTGCAAGATGTAATAGACCACAGAGCATCATTCCTACATGCTCTAAAATTTAAAGGCACAGGAACCTGTCTATCACGATTTTGTAAAAGGATGGTTCCCCTATTTTTTCTAGTTGTGTTGAGTTGCCTTATTTTACCTCTCAGTGACAGTATGAGCCTAGGGCCTATCAATACATTACAGTGGGACAATTCACTCATGGCACACTCTAAATGAAATATCCACAAATTGGATTACCGCCCCAAAGCACTCCATAATTCATGCTTTCACTGCATAATAACAAGTGTGCTTGCATAGGAAAAGCGACATGGAATTTAGCATAAAGCCTTGTTTTTCCAATTTCATGTGATGAGAGTAGACAAAAAAGCAGTGGTTTGCTTATTAAGCGACACTAACCTCAAACCTCTCCATCCACGAGTGAATGCAAGGCTGTGGGCATTAGAGGGCAGCACAGTAACACTTTCCCACCTTCAAGGAAAAGGATTTTAGGATGCCATCACTTCCAAGTGGTCCAGTTCAGACACTTTTGTCAAACCTCTGTGAGTTTCATATATCCTCCATCAGGAGACCTCTCTTCTTACGGAGCTGCAGAGCAGAGGATGTATCAGTCCAAGGAACAGGTGAAAAAACTGTACTTTTCACATTTTGGCTGCTGATAAAGCTCCTGACATTACAATCTCTCTATTGGCAAAGACTTATTTGTCCACTTGTGCCTTGCTTTCTTAGCTCACACTTTATATGGCTTTTAATGCTGTTTTCTGGGCGAGGGCAGAATCAATCCAGTGCAATGATCAACAGACCAGCTGGGTCCTAACTGAAGCATATTGTATCTTCCAGACACTCAAAAGAAGTCTGTCTTTGGAAAGGGCAAGTTTAAACATGAAAAGAACTAATGATCTGTAATAATGGCAAGTCACCCTCTTTGTTATCTAATTTACTAGTGCCAGACACCTCCACAATTTCTATGCTATGAGTAGAAGACTGAATCTTGGTAAATAATCCATAATTACACTACTGTCAAATGAAGATTGATTCAACAAGGCCATTTTTATCCTGTAGAATCAGAAAGATTTATTATTTTTCTTTTTTTTTTTACATGACTATGTCACTTCAGTTGTGACAAAACAAGTCCATACAAGACAAGTCCATACAGTATTGGATATACACACAAATGTTACAAAACTCCTCCACTGTCCAGACAAGCCAGAAGACTGATCCAATTGTAATAGTATGACACAGCCTCAGCTCTCAACTAGGTGTCGTGACAAGCCCAGCTGGAGATCTAGACCAGCAAGTGACCTCCAGCCTGTCATTCTGCAGGCTAGTGAGCTGGAAACAAGGTCAAGGAGGAGCTCGTTGGCTTAATTTCCAAGCAGCAAGAGTTCCCATCTCTGCCTCATGCCCACCCCATCCTCCTCATGGCACAGCAGCTGGCTCACAGAGGACCAGCACTGACCAGAGGAAAATGCAGAGCATCCCACAACTTGCTGTACCAGTGTCCTGAGGTGATATAGCTGGGGGAGGTTTAGGAGGCATGAGTGACACAAAAAAAGGCATGCCCAGAACCAAAAGGATGCAAGAAAACTCTTTCCCAACTAGTGAGAGTGGTGTGGTGTCCTAACTCCATCTTTCAGACAGGTGAGAAGCTTTTTCTCCACAGTAAAAAAAAAGAAAGCCTGTGAACAGATGCCTGGGGCCTGCAACACACATTGAAAAGACAAGGAGGAAAAAAAGTAGAGAAAAAAATCTGCTTGCATACTTTGAACAAACCAGCTGAGTGAAGGCTTGTATCATTGAATCAGTTTTTAAATCAACCAGACCTTCCACAGTCAAGGCCGATGCTTTCATTCTTGTACTCAGTTTGACATGCTTTACCCACTCGTTCAAACACTACCCGCTATCACTGAACTGTGCTGCAGGGTGCTTGACAAAACATTGAAAAAACAAAAACATACATAAATGAAACTTGGCATGATATGTCTTTCTGCCTATGTAGATCAACAGCTTTGCCTTTATTGTGAATTTCTTCAAAACAACTTCCCTTTTCAGAAGAGACTAATTTAGTATTGTCCAGGGAAAGCTCTCTTATTTCATGCATTTAATTGTACCACAGATGACTGAAATCTGAGTGAGGAAACAGACACTTATGTGAATAAACTGATTATGAGCAGTCTTCTAAAACTTGATTTGAAGAAAAAATGATACAATGTCTGATTCTTGATTGCCTCTTGGAGTCAGCTCCGGCTCTTGCTTGCCTCACTCGTGACCTCTCTGTTTATGTGGAGGCCAGGTTATCTGGAGATCAGGCTGGTTGTCACTTTACATGGACACAGGATTTAATCAAACACATGTATGGATCATGCATACTTTTGTATTTATATATCTATACATATATATATATTACATAAATTACAACCTGATCTAGTGGAAGGTGTTCCTGCCCATAGCAGGCAAGCTGGATCTAGATGGTCTTTAAGGTCTCTTTCAACCCAAAGCATTCTATGATTCCATGATAATGATATATACACGATTGACCTTCCCTTATACATGTCATCCTCTTGTACCTACAGACCAGTGGTTCACAGAGATTACCAGCACCATCCACTTTATGGGGCTTTCTCCAACAGGATTTGCCCCTTCCTGGTAAAGCCTTTGGACACTAACAGAAAACTAAGTAAAACCCAAGCATGAATTTCTGATTCAGTTCGAGTTTTTTTTCCTTTACAAATACTGATTTACCAAGAGTTATCTACTAACGGGGAAAGTTTGGGACCCCCCCAACCCTCCTCCCCTGTAACTTCACCTACACCCCCTGTTCCTAACAGCGCGGATTCTACAAATGCCAATTACTATGAGATAAATAAAAAAGAAATAAAAAAGTGGCAGATGGGGCAAAAGGAAGAAATTGTTGTCATGATAATCTGTAACAAGCTCCTTTACTCTTGGCCAAAAATAGAGTAGGAATGTATTTTATCTGGTATCTCCACACCACCTTCCCTGTTTCACTCATAGCACAATTTGTTTTGGTTCTCCATGGAGTCCTTCAGTTTCCTAGAAGATTTTCAGGAGCAAGTGGTGAAACAGTGGAGGCAAAGAAGGAGCTAAGGTACCCAGGGGATTTAAATAAACTATCCTCCACTTTCTGCCCTGTGATGAGAGCAATTAACTGCTGTGACAACATGAGGTTTGAAGCCATGAAATGTCTTATTCCCAGCCTGTAAGGATTATCATCAAAAGCATTGAAGGTCATCTAAACATTTATTAAGCCCAAACCATGGCTATTAGTCAATACTTCTAAGATTGGCCTGTGTCACAGGCCACTTTTTGGATAACTTCAACTCAACCCATCACGTGTACAAAAATCAAAGCAGGAGCTTCAACTGTGATCTGGCAGGACTATGGATCCTCTTCCAGCTTTTCCTGTGGAACTGGTTTGCTGAACATTGCCTGTTTCCAGCACATAGGAGTGGGAATTCCAGCAGTTTCCTTTTCATTTAAGTCCACAAAAACCCCTTAAAAGTACAAAATAGTACAGCAATGCAAAGAAGTGAATGCCAGTAAATGGGCTGTCAGCTATTAAAAGTCTACTGCTTCTTTTCAGAAGATGAAGACCCAGCTGCCTGCATCACCCAACCAGGTGGGCTTGGCTGACCATATGCAAGGTAATCATTCATGTGGATCCTTTCTGAGACACTGTAAGAGGTGAAGGAATCTTTTATACTGGACCAGATAACTAAATAACAACAACTCAAGCCCACAAAAGGACTTTTGTTCCTAAAACTAGAAAAAAAAGTCATGCCTAAAGCCTGTCTTATTCTGCATCTGAAAAACTATAGCCAATTTTGTTCTGCAAAATTCTCCACTGCTTCATCCAAATTTAACATCATAGCCTTAGGAGACAGTTCCCTGATTGTCCAGACAAATAATTTTTATTGCAGCTGTTTGCTGGTGTGTTTCTGTGGTTGGAAGGCACTCTGGGTTTGTGGTTGGAAGGCTCACTGACCTGGAATTTGAGAACTCAAATGCATCTCCAGTGATGAAACTCCCGGACCTTCTGCTGTACAAACCACTCCACTTCAGCAGCTGCCTCCCACCTAAACCTCATCACAAGCCAAAAATGTGGAAGTTTTGTGGACAGCTTCCCTGATGTACCTGCTTTTCATATTTATCATAGTTATGTGTAAAACACAGGGACTCTGGCAAACATTTTTAAAAAGCATTAGAGATTTGAATCCTGCCTCCATTTAACAGAGTTGCATAACTGTGATAGCATTCACCCAGGAAATCAGATGCCTGGGTGAAGTACATTTTTTAAGAGTTAGTAATTTCAAATGCTTGCCTCCTACAAGACTACCTCAACAAACAGGCTGTTTTGGGGGTAGTAGTCTGCCTCTCTTGTTGAAGAATGAAATAAGATTTCTTGGAAAATGTGACTCTTTACACACAGAACAAGGCACAAGACTTGTCTTCTGTGAGAAAGGAGAAGGAGAAGGAGAAGGAGAAGGAGAAGGAGAAGGAGAAGGAGAAGGAGAAGGAGAAGGAGAAGGAGAAAGAAGGAGAAGGTCTATCAACCCCACGCACTGCCTCAGAGAGGGGGGGAGGAGAGGGGAGGGGATGAGAGGAGAGGAGAATATGATCTCAGAAAAATTCATGTTCTCTAATGCTATATTAGCCCAGTGGTGAAATTTTGTATTTTGATCACCTTTAGCTCAGTATACTCAGCTTAAGTAAAAAGTGAACTCAAAAGAAAACTTCAAATTATCTTGTCACTTTTGAAATCAATAAATGTCTGGTGTTTAAGAGAGCTGTTGAAGAATGAGAAATCATGCACTAAAATGTACAAATGTAATAGAAATTTTTATAAATTCCCCAAGGTTCAATGTAAAAAATATAAAACATATCAGACATACAAAAAATGTTCATAAACTTGCAAAAAACATATTCAATATAAAACATGTGATAACTGTTGGGGCAGAAGTCAGGGCTTCATATGATGTTGTTTTTTTTTTTTTTTTTTTTATATGTTCCCTGTACTCTTTGCACGTATATTTGTGGCTCTGTAGCCTATTGTATTAGTAGCTATTTTTCCCAGTACTTTTCCATGGCTTTTCCCTAGGCAGAAAGACAAAACAAATTCTAGAGCTCCAAGCCCCAGGGTACAAAACCCCAGTTCTGTCTTGGTTCTTCCTGGGAACTAAGGCTGGGAACAATTCCTGACAACTCTTTGAGATACATTTTCATAAACAAGGTACAGCCAGTGCTGAGGGGGGGTCTCCAGAGAAGGGGCTTGACCTGGGGGGGAATTGAATCACCACTTGTCCTCCTAATTGGTACTTTTAAGTTTCTTGAGTTTCTTTTCCAGGCCGGGGGAAAAGGCAACAATTATTCTTGCTGCATCCTGATGATAAGATTACAGTAGATATGCTTTAGGCAATTATTTAATAATACAGATAGTATTGACACTGCTTTTCATCTCAGCATGGGCACAAATAATTGTAACACAGTCATTTTCTTAGTAATTCCTTCATTTCTAAGTTCAACCTGACTTGGAGAGGGTTCACATTATTGGAAGAGGCAGCAGAAGACACTCTTACCCTCTTTTGGTGTCTCATTGTGGTCCTCATGACTTGCCTGATGCAGAGTTTGTACAGCAGTACTCAGGCTTTGTCTTTGGAGTTGTTTGGAAGAATGTATGGATGCATAGTCTGATGTGGCCTCTTCCTCTGTAGACCTCAGTAACTTCATATGTCCATCTTGCCATCTGCATGGAGCACCCTACAAGCCTGGGACCAACTTATGGATGAGTTTCCCCCTTATGTGAGATGTAGCTGAAGTGGGTGCTATTGTTTGTGTAGGTTTTCAAACAGATTATATATGTCCTTCTTTATGCTGTAATATACTTTTCCCCCACCTTGAGTAATCATCCAGTTGCAGAGGTATTAAAAACAGATGTAACTGCCCCATGGAATCTACTAAGTAGAAAATAATTCCTCCACTGTTTTTAGTAAAATCACACACAGTTTTTATGCGTTATGTGTTCCATGGCTTGTCTAAGACACATGGGTTGTGTATTTTGGTGATGAGAATCTTGTATACTGAGGACCCACAGACCTTTTCTACTCCACTGGAAGTACATGTTGTGCATAAAGCATTTATGTACTACAGACTGAGGGAAAAGCCTGACAGTTTTTTTGCTCCTAAGCTGAACACATATATGTCATTCAGAATTATGGAAGCAAAAAAACTGGTAAAGACATACCACAATGAGCTCTGCTGCAGAACCACAATATATGGTTTAGGGGAAAAGACATGCAGCATTTATGCTGCTTCACTTTTAAGGTGAAGCTTCCCTCTGGAGTATTGGATTTATTTTTTCCTTGAGAACATGTCTGAAAATATCTCCAGCATAGTATAATCTATCTTGTTAGGAAGGCAAAGAGAGCTCATCGGAAGTATATTTTATGATCTCCAAGTATAAAAGCTCCCTCAGATAGGGACAATATGACAGCTGGCAGACAAGCAGCACACTCTTTCAGAGATGAAGAAAGCTACTCAACTGTTTTTTAAATTGAGAAGTAGGACTTTTAACAAGTAGGGCCTCCAATCCCCATGACAATACATTTAGTGCACGTAGTTCTGCCATCACCCGTCTTTGTTTGAATGGTACATTACTCTGATCAGTCCTGTTTAGGCTGAATGTGCAGTCCTCTTCTAATCACTCTCTTGCAGAATGCCGTATGTAATTCCTGGATTTCACGGTTCCACATGATACAGTTGGGTGTTGCTCTGTAGGAAGGCGACCGCTGTGCGTGTGAAGTATTTGAGTGATTGGGGCGGCAGGGCATGGCTGTGCTGGCTGCAGGAGATGGGGAAAGGTGTGAATGCAGCATCAGCTGAGGGACCCACTGCTCAGGAGGGGTGAAACCAATCAGTTGGAGCATGATATTTAGGGAATAGGGAGAAAAGGCTTGGAGTGATTGAGGAGAAAAGGCTACATTGGGACAGAAAGTGAGTCCCTGCGGGGAAAAAAAAGCCCTTAGAAACATGTCCTCTCATGGCAGAAGTGACATTAGAGATAATGGAATGAAGAAACAATGAAGGAATTTTTTTTAATGAATTTTAATTTGTAAATATACTTAAATATTTCTGTTCTGATCAGTTCTCCACTAATCACTTTCAAGGCAAACTTCTGACCTTTTAACTACTCGGTCAAGACCTGAATACAATTATGATGAAATTCTCTTATTCCCTGTATCTTTGTACAATTGTATCTTTCATAGGAGGTAAAAAAGAAAAATGTGTGCTTTTTGCAGTACAGAAAATTGAAGTCTTACAGTTGTTTAATTTCTGTCTTTATTTTCTCTCTATCAGTCCTTTTTGCCGCTCCTTTACTTACTGTAGGGAAGATGGCCAGCTGCCTAATTAGAGCACAGCAGCTTGAAATGCAGTTGCTTTGTGTCAGGGATCTACCTCAAGTCCCAGCCCCTGCAGAGCATTCAAAGAGAAGCTGTTCCCTTGGAAGCTGCTAGCCTTCTCCCTACAGGTTTCTCGCAAGGAGGTGAGGATGCTCCAGACTCCTCTGCTTTGTCTTGCTTCACTGTTTCTATTAGTGTTATGATCCTTACACTCTCCTCATAATTTTTTTCCCTCCCTTGTGGCTGACTGTTTTCTAGGCCTGTGGCAGTTTCTCAGTGAGGAGATGGGTTATTTATTTCATGTGGACCATCTCTAGCATACGAATCTGGCCTGGGGAGTTTAGATATTGGCTAGAAATAAACCAGCATGGGAATCTCTATTGCACAAGCCTAGGCTGTGCTTTGTTTTACTTTTCAGCTTTCTGGTCTCTTTCCCTTTGCTAGTTCTGTTAGTACTCACACAAGTTTTTCTCTTTCTCTCTCTTTCTCTCTCTTTCTCTTTCTCTTTGTAAAGAAAGACCTTACCTTGGAATTCCACTAGGAAGATGGGGAGGGATAACAGCATGAAAGGAACAAATGTTTTAGCAAACAGATATCTTGCTAGGAACATTGCACATAAAACCTGCAGGAATACAGCTTAGGAGCCTCTTGGCCAGCGAGGTCAAGCTGTAGGAAGGCAGAGCAGGTTAAGTCAGAGGTTACTATTGCATTCCTTGAGTCAGGGACCGCAACATCTGCATTCACCTGTCTCAATATTTCAGTGAAAACCACCTCTACTGTCTCAAGAAGTTAAATTGCATTTGCTGTGCTGTATGCAAGGTGGTAGTTTTAAGGAAAGATGGCTATCAGCTTTTACATGGAGACTCATTAATTTCTGTGATGTGCTAAATCTCCTCACTTGGTTGATGGTTAGTGCAAGCATTTTCTAATTGCTACCCATAATGCACTTCTAACCCCAGAGTAGCTAATTTAGCAGTCTTTATTTTCATCCTCTTCCATTTTTTAAAGTGGAATTATGCTGATATCATGTAAATTTACAAAAGAAAATTATTCCTGCTCTATAAAGGTACTGTCTGAATGTCCCCAGCCAAGGCAAAGGCTTCAAATTCTTATGAATGAAAGAAG
This sequence comes from Drymodes brunneopygia, assembly GCA_013400955.1. Lineage (NCBI taxonomy): Eukaryota > Metazoa > Chordata > Aves > Passeriformes > Petroicidae > Drymodes > Drymodes brunneopygia. The sequence continues at coordinate 136,374 of VZTZ01026495.1, read as the reverse complement.
GCAATGGCAGCAAAGTCAATATTACAAATTTAGTACAAAGTATTCTTCCTCTTCAATTTTGGAAATATATTGGCTCCATTCAGATGCTATTCTTTTTTTGTGCTGTCCAACAAAGATACAGGTCTAGGATAAATAGATATCTCAGGACTTTTCAAAAGTGGCTGTTTTTTCCCTTCTCAATGTTTTTATTTTTGAGGTAACTATCCAGAGATATCTGATGGAATCAATTTTTTTTTAGAGAGATGGATCATTTTTCCTTGCCTATGAAAAAGCAGAAATAAGATAGGAAACCTAATGTCCACATCTGGGTCAGTTGGCTTTGCACATGGCTGTTAGCATGGGCAAAAGAAGCCTGAATCTTCCAGACTGCATTTACTTTGAAGAGGCATCTCTGACTTTGATTTGAGTCAAAAATGAATGGAGCCTCCAGCCTAAACTAAGCTTGCCTTAGTGAGCTGCTGTCTATACTGATGAAGAGCTTCCTGCTGTACTTTTCCGCTTGCGACAGTCTGCTGTGGGGTCCGGTGAACAGCCAGAGCTGATGAAAGGGAAGACCAGGGATTGAATTTTCATTATCTGTTCGATCAGTTTATGGGAAACATGAAGCTACATTTTATACCTGTCTCACCGAGCAGCTAAACCTCAGCCAGACCACTCCATGGAGTATTTGAGATCTGAAGGGCCTCCCATTTTCATGTGTCCCGTTACACACAAGCTCGTTGCTGTTAGGCTTGTGGGCAGAAAGTCACTCTTCTGAAGAGTGCAGTATATTGCCACAGTTATGGCCCAAAAAAAGGAACAGTGAACCAAAAGCCAGAAGAAAACTCAAGCAGTAGGTAAAGGAAAAAAGTCTGAAAATGGACCGCCAAAGATACTGGCCTGCACTGCAGTCTTTGGTGAAGGATTGGTCAGAAAACACTGGACACAAGTTTATAGTATCATTTGGACACAAAAGAACAATTAGGTTTTGAAGAGAAAAAATAAGTGAGATGCTGGGTCTCCTCACCCGGTTTTTAGGGCTGCAGGCAACTGTGTGCACCTCGGGCTGGATCTTGCCCTGCCATTAATCCTAACAAGTGGGATGTTCAGTGGAAAAGGATGGGACATGACATGGGAAATTGATGGATGTGACAGATAACCATGTGAGGAGGTGGCAGAAGTTAGAGGTAGCACCTTGAGGGATGGATGGATGGATGGATGGATGGATGGATGGATGGATGACTGGACAGATGGGTGGATTTTAAAGGTGGCTAACAAGGATAGACATGAGGAATGGTCAGCTGTCATGGAAAATGGAGCTGAGGAGTGCTGGGACCTTCCTGCCCATAGTCCTACAAGGTCACCAGTGCCTAGGCAGCCACCTCAGTAATATTCTGTTTGGGTATAGATGTAACAAAAGTGGCAGCCACGGGAAAATAAAAAGGCTGCTGTTTATTTGGGAAGAGGCTGAAGTAGGCGAGGGGAGTTGTGAGGGTGGCGGAAAGGAGGGATAGAAGATAAGAAGGTGTACAAACACTGTGAGCTGTCTTGTGAGGGGGATACTTGATGGCCAGCCCCGCTCCAATAAGATAAACCTTTTCTTCTGACCATATCATAGGGGCCAAAGCTGTGGCTGTGAGCTCTTATGTGCTCTTCTGATCCCACAAGGGGATGCCTGGGTGACCCAGACTGGCATCCCAAAGTCCCTGTGCCCATGCCCACTCCAGTCTCAAGGGCACTGGCAGCTGTCACTTTAGACAGCTAACACTGTCAGGGACAGTCCCTGGGCACCTTACCTGGGACAGTAGCAGGTGAACCCACTGGTCCCAAATTGCAAACTGACTTTTTGTCCCAAGAATATCTATGAATAAAAAGATAGTAATCTTCTTTCAAGTGAAAATATGGTTGAGATTGTTCTGTAAAACTAACAAGAGTGTATCAGAAAAGAAAAAATAACCCATAAAAATTTTTTTGGGAAAAAAGCACTTATTATTTTAGTGGGGTGCATGGGGTTACTTAGGGACAGGAGTGCAGTGGGTTAATTCCTCAGTCTTCTCACACTGATCAAGGGGGAATGCTTGGAGGACTAATCATAAATAATCATAATCATATCCTGCCTAGATGGATATGGGTTTAAACATAGATGCAGTTGCCTGAAAATTATTCTATAAAGATACTGAAGGCAAAGAGGGGATATGTGAAATTAACAGCAGAGTGGGCTAATTAAGATCTTCAGATAGGTGCCTAAAACTGGGTTATTATGTAGAATGTTGCTTACTTGAATGTGCCTTTTAAAAATTCTGCTTTCTTGAGTATTTTTGTTGTTATTGTTCTCTTTAACTTAAGCCTCTCACCCAACCCTTCTGTTTTGACCTCTCAGGGACACAGAGGTGAATGGGGCAGTTCAGAGCCAGTGAACTGTAGCTGGAGATCGCTGAGCCCACACTGCAGCTTCTTGGTCCTGCTGCCTTTGACATATTTTACTGAGGAAGCCTCTGGGAACACATTGGCACTGAATAACATTGAAAAGAAAAAATACTTTGAAAGCAGCTTTTTTTGTTGTTGTCTTAAGGGTCACTGGGAGAATCTCAGTCTATCCATTCTGAACATTGCCTCCTGAGCAAGCCTGAGTTAAAAGCTTGATTGGTTAAATACTCCTTACATTTTTTTCCTGAAAATGTGCTGTCTCTCTTGTAGTTTCCCATTTCACCCAAGGGTCCTTGGCTAACTCATGAATTTGTTTAGTAGAAGCCACAGGAAGGCTGGAAGAAAGTGAGCAAGAAAGAGCTGCAAAAAAAACATTGGCTGGGGCACAGGAAAGGAAATGCTGCGTCTCCACATCAGCATTTCCACATGGAAGGATAAAAGGTACGGAGCTAACCAGAATTTATCAGTAACCTCTTTTCCATAAATAATTTAAATTGTTCCAATTTTTTCAGAAAAGGGCAATTTTCTTAAGATCTAAAAGAGTTCTGCACTCATGCCAAAATTGTTGAATCTTTCCAGACTTTGTAGGAGATCAGCAGCAGTTTCATTGCAGGTACCATGTTGGCACAATTATTTCAAAACTACTTGTCTGGGACACTATTCTGGAAAGCAAATGTTCACGTCTCTCCATATGTGAGGGTTCAAGTCTGAGCTCCAAAGGGCAGCCATCAGCATTAGGGGGAATGTATCTCCCAGCTGCTTTACTACCACTGCTTTTAACATGGAAACATTTTGCGATATTCCCAAAACACAAGTTAAACACGAGCACATAAATTCACATGCTGCTTTCAGAGCAGATGCTTTTTCTTTTTTTTTTTCCTGTCAGTTGTGCCCTCACAAGAATTGATGGTTCAGGTTGAATGCATGTTGTTATGCTATTTTTATGTGTGGTTATTGGGATTGCTTCTTGTTTGCGTGTCGGTAGCTGCCTGCCAGCTGGTGGCTACATTCTGCTGGACAATTAGCAATTTTCCCCATCTGGTGAATAGATTTACTCCACGTGCACCTTGCATGTGATAACAGCTGAGGTTCAAAGAGAGATGTTTTGGTGAAAGTCTGCTCTTTACCATCTACAGTAGGGCTTTCTCCTGTATGCTGTTCATGTTTTCAGAGAACTATGGCTTTTAAGAGCAATCTAAATGTGGTTTAAGTGGTTCATGTGCTCCAGTTAGAACCTGGTTCCAGTTAAAACTGGTGTTTGCAATTCTCCTAGAAATAAAGCAGAACTGCAGAAATTATGTTCCTAATTTGATGAATAATAAATATGAAGGATTTTTTCCCTTTCACACAAACATTGTTCATAATGGGCTTTATTTTTGGTGATCTACTTTGTTTCCACCTCCCGCACAGCTTCAAATTAACAGATAACGTGTAAAACCTATCACTGCAGCACTGAATTGTTTCAGAGTCCACTTCACTACATCTCATCCTACCAGATTCTAGCTGATTGTAGGAGTCATGCTGTGCACCCATTTAAATTGAAAAGCTTACAGGCTCGGTTGGACCATTTCAAAGTTTGCAGAGATTTAGCTTTAATCCTCTTAAAATATTAGGCCATGTGACCTTGCATACCATATTGTCAGTGGGATAAAGATCCCTTTGATTTTTATTTACACTTCTTCACATGGGAGGAGGCAGGTTAATTCATTTCATCTCAGTGCCACCTTTGGCTCCCCATCCCCTCCCTAGGTCACTCATGTGGATGCAGGAATGCTTTGGCAAGTAGGGTTTGCATTTTTCTGCAGCTCTGTGCTCCAGTTTGTTCTTCAGAGGCACACTTAAAAGATGTCAGCTTTGCAGGCAGATAAATTGTTTTATTTTTGCATAAAAGATGTCCTTCCATCTATCTTTATGGAGCTTTTCACTATAAATGTTTCATGCAGACAATTTCAACGATTCATGTACTTGCTTTTACTTTATAACTTTTCAATTAAACAATGGTTTCTGAAAGCTGGCAGTTGTTCCAACCTGCTGTTGTTATGAATTTTGCCTTCAAGTTTTGGGATTTTTTTAATGTTTACTGTGTAGTAAAAAAAGGCATAAGGAGTATAGAGAAAAAAAACCCTTCTGTAACCATGGAGGATAATGGATTTAAAAAAAACCCTGAGTACGTGGAAATCCCACAGCCCCTTTCTTCATCACTTTGCATAACTATTTACACACATGCAAAAGCAGTAAAAGATACTGATTTACTAGTGTCCTTGGCTAGAAAACTGGATTCCATGGAAGGAAAAGTATGGGGCTTTCTGTCTAGAAGTGGGAAGGGAAAGGAATAGTTTTCAGAGATAAATTGAGAGAGCTTTGGTGCTATCCAAGCATTTAGTTATTTTGAAAATGACAAAAAATTTCAAGAGAAGGAGTACTTTTGGTGAAAACATCACTTCAGCCTAAATCTCAGTTTTTCCATCTAGCACTGCACTCAAAATTTATCTAAGGTCGTTTCTCTGTTGTCTTCCAAAGCCCAGGGAAGGGTGGTAAAGCAATGATGATCTCAAGCCTGGTGCTAAAATTTCACTGCTTATTCATAAAGTTAATGAGTTCAAATTCAAAATATTAACCTGTCCTGCCATCTGCTAGTAGTCAAGCTGCTCTAACACCATACTAATATTACAGACTTTGTACATTTTCTCTTCCTACATATCCCTCCTTACGGAAGAAGTAACTCCTGTTACTTCAGTGATTTAGTACTTGCCAATGCTTCATGAAGCAACAGCACAGTTTGTAAATTATTTAAGCACACATAAGCTCATTAAACAAAGAAAATTTACCAGGTGATCTAATTTACCAGGCAACACTGATACAAATTTTTCTCTCTAGCTACATTTCCAAATGACAGTGACCATTTCTACAAAAAGCTGTACATTCACAGCCTTTCCCAGTAGTGACAATCTACTAGGATTTCTATGGGATTTAACACCCTGTCAAATGTGCAAAACTCTATTCTAAAGAAGGACATCTTCCAATTTAAAAACCACCTTGATCTAAAAATTTTCCAGCTTTCATTACTGCAAGTACTATCTACATGCTCAGACCAGCAAAGGTAAAACAACCCTGTTTCTTAATTCTACTGTTTATTTGACACATTCAAACACCTTTTCTTTTTTCAGGTGAGTTTACCATACCTAAATCTTTAGAAGAATTACTTTCATCTTGGAGGTCAGGGGCAGGAGAATGAAGCTAGGCAGATAGCTATAGCAATTTGGAGGCTCAGCTCAGTTTCTGACTGAAAAGAAAGAGGTCACACTTAAACCTTTGGGAAAAGTCTATAGGCTTTGGTTCATTTTTCCTTACATATAGCTGCAGCTAAACTGATTACCTTCTCCCCACCATATCCACCCCCAAAAGCAGGAGTGAGGGTTGTAACAAGGGCAGCTAAATCCAAGATAGATGATGAGTCAGAGGCTTCAGCTGTGATTTGTGCAGCCTGGCATATTAATGTAAACTGATAGCAGCTTATAATGAGCATCTGCTATTGCCTCCTGTTAAAGATGAGGTATTGGACTGGCTGGACCTTTGATGTGACCCAAGTACAGCTGCTCTGGTGCTCTTTGTAAAGGCTCAAACCATTCAGCAGCTGCTCAGGAGAAGGAATAAAAACGACTCAAGAGCTGACTGTCGCAAGTTCCTCAGGCATCTCTATGTAAATAGAAAGAGTTTGGGAGTCTAGCTCCAGAAAAGTTAGAATTAGGGATTAGTTTCTAGGGGAGGACATATTCACTCCAAGTTATAGATGAACTGCAGTCCTGGAATGGGGTTATATTTTTTAACCTAAAGTGAGATTTGGTTTCTATTTGGACTCAGAAGGCTTATAAAGTACCAGATACAGGCAGATGAAGTCTAAACAATACTTTGGGAACAAGTCGAAAGGGAGGTCAGCCTGCACTAGGTATGTGTGAGAATGACCACTCACAGACCTCCTTCCTGAATAGTGAGTTTTAATTTGTTATCTTGCATCTCTTATAGTCGAGAAAGGTGATATCTGTGAGAAAGGGAAAAAAAGTGTCTAAAGAAAGTGGAGGTTGAAAATTTGCAAAGAGATTTGGGACTGGATGTGAAAATTGAGTCTCCTTTTAATTAATTTAAAATAGCTGAATGGTGAGTCAATGGTATTTCTTTAAATGTGTGGTAATAAGCTGAAAAGGTATAGAGCACAAATCAGGGCATTAGATCTGTAGATCACTACTCTGGAATGGTATAAAACCTGAGCTGAAAATTAAATGTCATCCCATGTTTAGTATTTGTTATAGTGAAATATGGCTTTTGAGACCTGGGTAGAGAACTGAGGACTAAATGAATACTTTGAGATCATTCTGCTGCCACGTGAATGTGGAAGGCAAAAGAAAGGCTCATCCTGCAGTGGGTGGGGGTGCCAGAGACCATTCCTTGTGATGAATTGACCGGATTAGACAGTTTCCACATAAACAGATGTGGGGAAGGTTATTACCCTCTGAAAGGACTAGTGTCAGGCAACAGCAATGTGAGAGAAGTGCCAGGTTACAAGCAGAAACTTTTTCTCAGGATTCAAACTGTTTCTTTCCTAGTTTTCTTCTGAGAGATCTGATGAAATTATTAGTTGCTGTGATAGGTGACAAGTGCAGAGAGATGGGAATGACTCAGTCTAGAAATTAAGAATGGGCTTTATTTTTTATTTCCTTCTAAAACTGCTTCTTGCTCTTCAATCCTTCCTCCCTTTTCCTCCGTGCAGAGGTTGCCTTCTCTCCCCCTTCTCCTCTCCTCCTATGCCCTTATCAGCAGAACTTAGAACTCATCTCCCTTTGCCTGCAGGCAAGCAGGGCCCTGTTGTCCCACCTGCACGGAGCTGCATTCCCAGCTGCTGGCTGCATGGCAAACCACACGCCCAGAAATGCACCACAGGTCCTGCCGTGTGCCACTGCAGCTGTCCTGGGAGCAGCTGGGCACTGGGAGGGAACAGTCTGGTTTATGGGGTGAGAAAAGAACTGTGAACAAAAGGGAAGGTAACTTCCTCACTGGGGATTCTGACTTATTTTAGGAAGCTCGATAGCTGCATGTTTTGTTTTTGTGTGATTTATTGTGTGATGCAGTGCAGAGGAGAGTCTCACTTAAGTGGGGGTTTTTTCATTTAGAAAAGAAAACAAATTCAAAATTGGGAAATATGAAAACATGCCCCAATATTTGTGATAGAAATACAGGAAGTTAAAAAGACAAACAACACTAGAGGACAAATTCATCAGGTCCTGGACAGAATGACCCGTGGAGCACCACTTCCATGGAGAGGTAGTTGGCAGGACCCCCTTTACCCCTTAGCTGTTCACAACCAAGCAATGAAATCTGGGGACAGGGAAGTAGAAATGAGTGGAAATCTTGAGATTAGATTGCAAGGTGTGAGAAGACAAAGCTCATTAGAGATGCGGGAGAAACAGTAGAAAGGAAAGAGCTGTCAGATCACACACATTGTTGGGGTAGGAACCCATCAAGTTGTGTGGTAAATGCTGCCAAACAAAGATTATTATTAAGCCCTTGCTCTAGCATAAACATCACCCAACAAGCTCTCAGGAAAAGGAGCAGACCTTAAAAAAAGTACTTTTTGCCTTCTGATTGAGAGTAGAAAAGACTATGGGTATAACAAGCACAAGCTGTTTTAATCCAGTGCTGCCTAAGAGGTGATTGCTTTAAGTGTAGCAGTGCCTCCTGGCTGTACAGGAGTCCCTGAAATCTCAGAGGCTTGAGAATGAAAGGTGACTGTTGATCAGTGCAAGGCATTCTCCCTGAAGTCTCTCTCTGACTCTTGCAAGGAAGCAATGTGATGGCTGAAGCAAAATGATCCAATAAACTCAGCTACTCTGGGAGTGAATCCCTGTGGCCAGCAAAAACAGTGCCCAGACTACTGTGTCAGAAGGTGAAAGCAGGTTAGATTATAAATGCAACAATAATTACAGCGTTGTTGAAGACAATTTCACTGAAAATGAAAAATTCCGATAATATAAAGGAGACAGTAAGGCTATGAGAGACTGCTCTGAGATGTGAGGGTAAAACAAAAAAGACTGTTGCCAGAAGAATACTGAATCTAGAAAAACTAATGTGACAAAGCAGTCGGTCAGCAGCTTCAGGGAGTAGATTCAGGCAGACAAAACAAAAAAAGAATCAAAGATAATCAAAGATCTGAAAGGGAATAAGGGTTTTCCATGTCCTTGGGGTGAACAGAGTAGTCATTTTGAAACAGGCATAATAATGAAAGGTCTGGGAAATGTGTGAAAAATATTCCACTATGGGTAACTAAACAGATGTTTTTTATTTAAGCTCTCCTAGAAAAAAACAGACAGCACGGAGAAGACCCAGACTCAGTGTTGGCTGGACAGGGTAACATTAAAAGGGGTGAGCCCTGGGAGGTCAAAGGAGGAGTGTGCATGGCTGTCAGGACACATGGGAAGGGCATCCTTGCCTGGGAGGGGATCCACGGTGCTGTGTCTCAGAGGCAAGGAAACATCTATGACACCTCCTCCGGAGGAACTGTGTGGTTTTTGCTGCTGATTTAGTTACCAAATGGGCAAGTCATTACTGAGAGCTGTTTGCTGTGAGCTGAGGTGCTGGTGGTAGTGGTTTGGGCTCCAGGGCACCAATAACCTGCGCTGCTGAGGCCAGGGAGCTGCTTGAGGGGATTTACATCTTGCTGTGACATGGCTGCATGGCCCTTCTGCACAAGCTCCTTCTTCATTGTTGAAATAATGGACCTGTTGTTCTTAATGTCTGTGTTGAAGGCTCCAAGTCACTCTGAAGTGTCTGACCCACTCTAAAGATCCTGTATTTTGTATGCAGACACTCCTCCGTTTGGAAAAAATGCAGTACTAAAATTAGCAGCAGACAGGCTTGGACTGTGCTTCTAAATTCCCTGACTGGAGATCTTGGAGCTTTTACAATCCCACACCAAAATGCTGAGCTGTGGCTGTACGTAAAAATCAAGAGTGGTCAAATTTGACAGGGCTGAAGTAAAAGTCCTCTAAAAATCTGGAGCCTTTTTGCATGATTCCTGAGAAATACTGATGGCTTTTCCAGTTCATCTCACTGGCTAATGAATAAGCCAGGGGTGCATGGCAGTGGTGGCTGCATGTGCTGTGTTGCAGCCCCACATCAGAGGGGTGAAGTGGAGGTGCCTGCCCCCCTTCTCACACCCCCCTTTCTGGGAGCAGACACCCACACCTGCCTGCACACCTCGAGAGAGGTGTGTGCACACGCTGGGGTGCAGGAATGGATGAGGGGAGGAAATGGGCTGTGAGGGTACATTTTGGTGGGTTGCTGTGCTTTGTAAGTGCAGCCTCACTTCATCAGCTTCCCATCTTTAAAATGGAGGGAATATAAACTCCTCTCTAATTTAAAGATAAATTAACTTTTGCTTCTGAAGCATTCAAGTGGCATATTGAGAAGCACCACAGGAGAGTCCATGAAGAGATAAATTATTTTATGCAGAGGGAAGGGATTTGGTTACTGTACAGTTATGCAGAGGCTGGAACTAGATGGTAGGTGAAGGGAATGAAACAATGCACTGCACAGCTGTGCATTGGCACCATCTATTGCACTGAGTGAGACACAGGGTTTAATCAGAAAAAATAGTATGTGGCCTTATAATGACAGGCTGTGTCGTAAGTGGAAGGGGACCAGAAAATCTTAAAGCCACCATTTCCTAACCTTTGAACAGTTGACTTTACACACACAATGTTCTTTCACTGTTGTTGGTTTTGCATGTAGCACAATACAAAGCAGAAAGGGCTTTTATTATTAAACAGAAGTGTCAACAGGATGGATATCTGTGGCACTGGGCTGCACAGGAATGTAGTGGAGTCAGCAGTTCAGTGCATGATTGTTTAATCCAGGATTTGGGCAGTCTGCAGGCAGTAGTACAGCACTGCACAATTGATGTTCATCAGCTTGCAGATTAGACAGGAGCAGCTCAGGACTGCATCCCTGTATTTCCCCTCCTCTCCCAAATATTTTTTCCCCCATATTCTACCAGTTGTACCACTGCAAATCAGGTTAATACATGAAGAAGAAACATTTTCCTTGTTCCTCAACACACTGTTCAAGAGGCAAGCAGAATATACACTGCATATGGCTTCACCATGTGCTTTGTGCTCTCTTTCAGAGCCCTTTTTGTGTTAGACAAGGGTGAAATGTTAACATGAGGATAGTAAAGAAGCAAGTTGACTTTTGGTGCTTAGAAGCAATAATAGATGCTTGCCTCACTATGAACTTTGTGTAACTCAAGTTTAACCTTTGCATGCTTGTGTAGAATAAGAGATAGATTAGGTTTGCAGGAGAGCTGAAGGTTAAAAAAAAAGCAAGGCTTTAAATCCCAAAGGCATAGAGAAGAAGCCAGAGGTCTGATTGCATTGTGTCAGATGGCAGTTGTTCTCCTCTTTGAAACAGCCCTGATACACACAGGATATTGTAATGCCGTGGTGTTACTGCCTCTTCTATTCTGTGAACCCACAGAAAATGTTCTAGAGGAGCAGGAGATCCTTGGCAAATTTTAACCTACAGCAATATCCCCAGTTTCTTAGTCTTTTATGTTATGTTTGCTTACAGGTGGTGTAAGACCAGTACCACAGCCAGATGAAGCTGAGCCATGCTCAGCCTTCTGGTCCTGCCTCTGCATCACCTCCTTTCTTGCATCCCATCAAAAGATAAAAGGACATAGGGGTGGGAATCAAAAGCCCACATGGGCAGAAAGATCTGCTGCCCTAGTAATTGCCTGGTGGCAAGAAAAGTTTATGATGACTTAAGCCCTACAGCCACAATTGCATTGTGGATTATCATTAAGTGATATAAACTACCAGGTCTCTACAGATCATGGGATGAAAATGGCTCTAATGGATGGGTCAGAAACAGTAATGAAGAGAATTTATAAACGAATTTACATTAATTAAGTATGCTCAGGGTGATAGGTAAATGCAAGTAAGAGGAACTTCAGAACTAGGGGTGCACAAGCAAAACCAGAGCAGTTGCCCTTCTGTATCCCCCAATTTACCTCTCCTCCAGGACTGGGGGCACAAATCCAGCACAAAACCCTACACTCTTCTCAATGTAATCAGCAGCCTGGTTTTAGAGTCCGAGTCAGACCTTCCTTCAAGGTGCACGTTTGTTTGCATTTGGAGGCATGAGGAGATCCTAATATGCTGAGGTGTGAAGACTGTGATGTATGTTGAAGTCTCTCTGGCCCCCAAAAGCAGTGTAAGGGTAGGCCCTGAAAAGAGCAAGAATGTAACGTTATGCAGCATAAACCAGTCCTAAACACAGCTGCTTTGATTCTGCCATCCCTTCTGACCCCAGTTGTATATTCCCTCCTTTCCTTTTTTTGCTGCTGCTTGTAAGGTCATGGCATGAGAGCTGAACTAGCTGAATACTCCTGAAGCTTTTTTCTTTACTTTTATACAGTTAGTTTCATCTCCCCAAAAAAGCTCTTAATGCAGCAGAGTGGGTATCAGTCCTGGTGCAAGAGAGTGGGCAGGATTACTGTTGGGGGCAGAGCTGATGGATGCGATGCTGGGATGGAGCACAGCTGATTTGGATCAACCTCATCCACTAAGGAATCACATCTTTGTTAAATATTCTGGGTGCTTAATGTTGCTTCAGGCCCGGCAGAAGTGAGCTATATATAGCCCTTGATTACAGACTATGCCTAAATAATTGTCTAGTCCCATGACATGCCTAGAAAACTCTATCACTCCCATTGATCCAGAATGAAAAGCCCCTCAGACCTTGCCTCCAACTTCCAAAGCAGCCCTTGCAGTGTTTGTTGTTGCTTGCAAGTATTAATGCTTATAACAACTTTGAGCGTTTTCTACTCCTCATGTGGGGTATTAGAGGCTCTGGTACAAGTATATGGTGTGCTTGTACTACAGGGATTGTGCAAATTAAAATTAATTCCAGGGAGGTGGGGAGAATTAAAGAAAAAGGAGGCAATGAAGAACTAGTGGAGGAGAACACAAAAAAATAATCCAAGCCATGTTTATAGATCAATCAGTATATTTACAGGTACTGTTGAGAGATGAGTTATTGAATGATACCTGTTTTCACCCTGGCCACAGATTTCAGAAATGCATGCAAGTACAATTATCTTCACCCAAGCAGTAAACATTTGGACAGTTTTCAAATCCAAACGTTGTTTATGAATCGATTTTTGCCTCCTTAAGTTCAGTTCAGCTATTCTTGCAGCATACCAAGTGCCCTAACCAGCCTGATGGATCACACAGGGGTTACGTTTTACATCTCAAATCCTGCAGCACTCATCCTGGAGAGATGCTTTCAGACAACAGCACTTGGAGTGGGAAGAAAAACAGCAGCCACAGGAACATGTACCCGTCTTCCCTGTAAATATAAACAAAAGGTTGTATGCTTTAAGGGCAGTCCTTTGTTAGTGTGCAGATAACTCTAGGACTGCTTCTGTGTTTTTACTGTTTATTAGTGGCATAAGTTTGAGGGTAAGAGGGACTCAACATTTTCTTCTAGACCAAATCCTATGGTCAGCTCTGAGTTTTAACTTGTGCAGACTGAATGTGAAGACTGCAGGGATTTGTCTGCATACAGGCTTTTACAGTTCTATTGGCTGTAAAATTGTTTATTATAAGGACTTCAGTCTCTGAAGAACCTGCTCTGGCTGTTGTCAGGGACAGAACATGCATTAGGTTGGTGGAGTAATGTGGTCATGCAAATTCTTCATATTCCATCAAGGGAGCATTTACTCTGCAGTCCCAAATGCTTCTTGGCAAAACAGACTGGCAGCACTGATCTCTGGCAAGATGGCAATGCTCTTATTTCTTCCAGAAGGCAAGAACTAAACTACCTCTCTTCCCCTCTGGGAAAGACTATAATAGAGGTCTGCTGTGATCCCAATCTCACATTCACAGAGGCAGCTGCCATCTGGGATTGCAGTTGACCCCCTGTCCCTTCTTCATCTTCTCTCTTCCTTCTTTAATGGTATTTGTGTGATTTTGAGGTGAGCTGGTCCAGGGAATTAAACCAGCTGAAAAGTAATTGTAGGGAAAAAAGTCTGGTGCTTGCACATATTGCACATTGCTTCTTCCACATTTCTGGCTACTCCCAGAGAAGCTGACTACCTTCCACAAGACTTTCTGAAGTGCTGGGCAACAAAATAAACAGCATGTGAGGTGAATTAGGGATTTAAACTTAATCCAAGTCTGTGGAGTAAACTGCCAAAGAAAGGCACATATTCAAACTCGAAAATATCAATCATACACTATTTACTCACTGCAGTCACAGTTACTATTTCTGTACTGGCAAACCACAGAAAGAATGAAACCTTGTAGGTTAAATTAATGGAAACCAAGACAGACAGCAAAACAACTAGCTCAGAACTACCAAGCTGTACTTAACTCAAGGGTCACCCTGAACTCATGAGCCCTTGCTGTATCCCAGCTTTCCTGAGAAAGTGCTGTGTTTCTGTGCAGGAGGGAGTGTATCCTCAGGGAGGGGCACAACCTAAAAGAGAGCAGGAACACCAGTTTGGGAAATCAGCACTGCAACAGATGTAGCCAGCTATGAAGATATGTCTGTTGCATAATTTTCCCCCTAAATGTTTAGCCTGTTACAAGCTGGTGCCTAATAAAACTGCAGAAGGATATTTTTTAACTGACCGCTACTGCATGTGTTGGAAGAAACCTTTACTAAAGATGCCCCTGGTGCCATGTATTTTGCTGGAGGGAGCAAGTGACATCTGCTTTATCAAGATGCAGGAAATGCCATTTTCTGTCTAGTCAGGGGCATCAAGCCAAATACTGGTCTCAGTTTTCAGCCAGTCAATTATTTGATTATGGATGTACAGCCAGCCTGTGTTTGTAGGTCATCTTCCTGCTAGACTGCAGAGATTACATATACATTTGACAGTCAATGTTGGGTTTATTTTCAGTTTAAAACCATTACTTATTAACACAGAAGGCTGGTCTCATGAAAGTGGATTGTGCTCAACTCCCCTGCTGTTCAAAAATTTGATGTGCACTGATGAGTTTGCTCAGGTCCTAATTCTGTGGTTTTTGTGGAGAGAAGAATCAGTTTCTTATTCTCAGTAAGATGAAAGAAGTAATATTTTTTCCCTTATATCCCAAATAAATTAAGGTTTTCTGGCAGTGGTGCTCATTTCACCCCTTGGTTTTGAGAAACACTATTCATCCTGAGAAAACAACTCTCTGTCTGTTGGCTTGAGGATCCAGCTGCTTGTCATGTTAAACCATGTGGAGGCTGCATCTGAGTCCATCTGTATTGCCAGGATCAGTGCCCCAGGGACTCAGCACAAAAACACTTTGATCCCTCCCAGTGACAGGGTTTTGCTAACAAGCCTCCAGACATTTCAGCTGGTATGTCATACCCTTGCTAAACTAGAACAGAAGGATGAAACAAAAGTATCTCCAAAGACCTTTAATAACAATCAGTCGAAGGGGAATGAGTAAAACATCCCAGGTGAGATACTTCTGTAAAAAGCATTAACATTGGCCATACGACTGTAACGAGGACGGAGAGGCGTTTTTCCCCACCTTTTTTCTTTTTTCTTGTCCTTTTCTTCAGAGATAAAAGAGAGGATGGGAGCTATGGACTGTGAATTGCAGGGAACAAAGTCCTTAACAACCTTTAAATAGCTTGATAGGGTCAAAGTCAGGCAAAAATTCTAAAATGCATAGAAGAGAGAACGAACCTGAAAAGTCCTGTTTTATACTGAGTGGCCCCCCTGCAAATTGTACCTCTTAGTGATGGCCTGATTAGTCCAAATCTTTCACACACCTAACAGCAACTAAGGTACAAACCTCCTGTACATGGTGAGAGGATTTATGCTTTTAATTCCCACCATTATAGAGCAGCAATATACCCCATTGCTTTTACCTTTTAAAATCCAGACTGCATGTGCAGTGGGCATGTGATTTGTGAAGCCAGAGTTTGGGATGAATGCTTCAAAATAGCAATCACCTGATACTCCTGCATGAAGGCAGTAAGTAAGAAGTTAAGTAATACCTGGTGTTGATGAAGCACTCTGGTTAGTGAATAACTAGCAGGTAGAGTTGAATTTTGTGCTAGACAATTGAGACCTAGGGGTTTTACAATCCAAGTGCTTTACTAGAGCAGAAAGCAGATTGTCAACATGTATGTGATTAGTATTAGCAGAGCAACTTTCAATAGATCACGTAAATGAAGCAAGGAGGGCAGCAAGGCCAAAATCCTTGTCTTAATTAACAGAAAGCATACTTTGTAGATGATTTCACTGCTTAAAGAAAAAGAACTGTGAAGGAGAGCATTAAAATGCAAGGTTTTATCTAACATGCCCAGCCACGTTCCTCCCCCTTCTGCAGAATAATTTTGCAGAAAATGGGCAATTTGATCTGAAGGCCCAACTCTGCATCCAAAGGCATGGGAAGTTTTGCCACTTGGAGAATGGAACTTTGTGCAGACAGGTAATGATCCAGCATGACCTAGTGGAGCAGACACATTTAAGCAGCTCATCAGCTAGGCTATGATTCTTTAAACATATGGTATTAGAAGCACTGATTTCTGAAAAAGAGCTACCTACGAGTCTGTAAAATCAAGGCACAGGTATCTTTTCAAGAGTGATAGGATTGATCAGTTCATCTTGTCAAGCACCATTCAATAGTTATCTTGACTACTTACTATTAATAATGTTGTTCTACTTTGTGAGCATTAGAACATATGTAAACCAAGCTTTAGATAATTTGTCTCTAAAAAGCTGATGTTTCTGGAAATGTACCTTTCACCTCTTTTTCCAAGATTTTTATTTGAGAAGTTATCTTATTCTTTTTAAACATCAAGAAAGCAACCAATCCACCTACCTCTCTCCTCCTTATCCTCACCAAATATATTTTTCCCACTCATCATCACCAAAATATTTCTATCTCCCTTTTTGTTGCAATATGGAACTGCAGAAGAGAGAAAACTCCTTGAAGCACTTACTCATCCTTGCCATGCAGGGCAAAAAGAGTAAATGTTTCTCCTGACACTCACTGGTTTTGGCTCCTCTATGGTCTCATTACCATTCCTTTCTTACATCCAGAGCATCTCTGTGTTTTCAAGCTGGGTAATGTTTGCGTTATGATTGAAACAACCCAGAAAAGTTGGATTGCTTGTATCATGTATTTCTTAGCGAATGGCACCCTAAGAAACATTTTCCTGCCAGAGCTCCCAGCTGTCCTCTTGACAGAAACTCTTGTGGCAATGAGTGCAAATAGCTCAGTAAGTGGTTCTAGGGTAAACGTGAAAACTCTCCCTCATGCCAAAGGGAGATTTCTCAGGAGCATTTCACAATGTCACTCTCCACAAACATCAAGCCGTGCCTGATGGCAACCAGGCTGACATTGCCTCGGTATTCCTCTTCTCTTGAGAGCACTTTGACAGACTGTTTAGTTGTGGGGTTTTTTTTCTTTTATTTAATGGCAGCTTTGCAGGGTTCATTTATGTTAGCTAAGTAGCAATGAGCCCACTAGTGTGTTAGCCAGTCTTTCCTGCATTGACAAAGCTGAGATGCAACCGGCTCTACTGCTGTGCTTATGGTGCACCCTGATCACAATTTGCTTCCACAATAGTGGTTTTATTTTGTACTATTACACTTCGGAATATGGGTACATTTCAATGTCAAGATTCCTGAAGACATTGTATCATCCTTGCCTGTCTTTTTTGAGCTGTAAAGCAAAACAACATCTTTATATGCTGCCCCCCTCCATAAGTAAGGTGATTCAACTTCAGAAAACATCTGAAATATATCGATCACATTACTGAGTTGTCCAATATTGTTTTACAGCTAAAAAAGAAAAAAAAATGCACCTGAGAAGTCAGATTGATGTCTCAAATAATCTTCAAAAAGATCCTGGTGACATGCAGTCAAAGAGAAAAGAGAGATAGTTAATTTTTCCTTGCAGGTGAACCTCATCCTTTGGCATGAATTGAACAATACCTGCTCACTCAAAGACTCCTGAGCTTGTTTTCAAAGATTATGGATGGATTTTTTTAGTTCCCTTCTACTTGTTCTAGCCTAGTGTCACAACCATATAACAGCTCTGGCACAAGCAGAAAGCAAGAGCCAAGGGGGTTCACTCCTCTGTGTCTCTAACTCGTGTAGATTGATGTCCTTTACCTCTTCATTTGTACCCTGAAGAGACACTTTGGAGTTGCTCAGTATTAGCTGAGAAACACTTGCCTATTTTCCTGTTCTTCAAATTGTATGATATGCATTATGTTTCCTTCTTTCAGTGAATGAAGCAGAACTTGGTGGCTTACTGCCTGTCTGTGAAGTCTTCCAGCAGTAAGTCACTGCTTTACTTCCTCTCTTAGGTTCTGATGAGTGCTGCTATGTTTCTGATCATGGTTTTGCAGGAATCAAACATTTTTTTAAAAAACTGGCTATTCTGAAGCTATTCTGGCTGTTCATCCTTTCGTAATCAGTTGTGTTTATTGAGAGTAGCTGAGTCAGCCAAAATACCAGACAATAATAACTGCAGAGAATTTGTATTTAACTAAAATATCCCATTTTATGTGAGCCCAAAAAGCTTTTTTCTTCTTTCCCCTGAAGTACTGTGAGTGTTCTCATTCTAAGTCTATCCCTGAGGGAATCTAAATTTACTCTTTCCTGGCTTTTGAGAAACACACAACAAGACATCAGCTATTGGTGGGTAAGAAAGCTCTGAAATGAGGGAAGAGACAGAAGCTTACAAAAGAAAGTTCTGCGTCTGTATTTACTTGTTTGCAACAGCAGCCTGCAGTGTCCCTGGGGGTGCAGTGACAAAGCTGAGCACAGGAGGTGCTCTGTGCTGTGGGTGAGCTGGGTGCCAGTCAGCTGCCACATGAAAGCCACACAGTTCATCACACATTTGTTACTCTGACTGTGCCATCACACAAGCGGCGCTGCTCTGTTCCTTTGGAATGGGAATGTGGTCACGGCTGCCCAGGGCAAAGCTCAGCATTCTGTGTGTGTGCGTGGTGAACATGCATGGAGGAACTAGCGCCTAGCACGTCTTTTGCTATCCAGATGGCCTTTGTGAGGAACTTTAACATTGGCGTGTGCCAGCTTCTGCTTTGAGACTCCTTTCTTCTGCCGCAGTGGTGTGAGAGCAGACCCTCATTTACACAGTAACCTCTGTGACCAGCAGGCCATAACTTTTATAATGGAAGTACCTGCAGACAAGGAAAAAGGAGTTCTGCTTTTATGCTTTTGTGTCACCTAGGCTTTATTCCTCAAAGGCCTTCTCCTGCCAATACGAACAAAATCCTACAGGCAAATGGCTATTTCTGCCACCATCCCTAGAGGTGACATCTCCTCTGTCTGTTCCTGGCTTGGGATGCAGGGGCAGCTGAGAGCACGTCATCCTCACAAGAAGTGCAAGAGCTGCCTTGACCTGTCAGGCTGGATACCTGCTCGGGAGGACACGCCAATGGAGAAGTTCTTTGGAAGAGAGATTCTGAGTGTCAAACTTCTTCTTTTTGGTAATGGCTCAATCTAACTGAAGAGCTGTAATTATTACAGATTTTGCAAACATCACTACATTTTTCTGAACTTGTGCCAAGTGGCACTTTTATTCTACATTTTTTCTTTTTCATTTTTTCTTTTCTGATTTTTCCCCTTTACTTCAGTTTTCTTTTTCTTTCTTTTTGTTTTTCTTTCTCCTTTTGTCCTTTTTTCTTTCCTTTTGTTTTTCCTTTTTTCTTTTATCCTTTATTTTTATTCCTTTTTTTTCTTTTCTTCGAGGGAAAGCTGGTTGTGTTCTTCTTACTCTCCAGTCATATTAGGACAGTGGTACAAAATTCAACACCCTTCTTTTTCTTTCTTTCAGGCAGTTGGCCCCAAATCTTCTGTTTCTAAAGCCTTATTAGTGTACTCAGCTTTAACTCTGTTGGTATAAGAACCCCCTTCCCAAAAGTGTGAGATAAAGGTCCTACACAATTTTTGAATGCATCTCTAGTGGCATTTCTTACTACAGGTGAATCCTGTATAATAGCTAACTAATTTACGGTGGTGGCAGCAGAAAAGCCTAAGGGATAGGGCAAGGATATCAAGATTGTAACTGGCCATGTTGGGATTTTACTAGCAGAACCACCTCAAGTACAGGATGTGAAAGTTGTAGTGATATGGCATGTTTCACCTTGAGCAATTCCATCAAAATACAGAACTCAAGGCTGCTGCAGCTCCAGGCATTGTAGAGTGACAGGTTGGATGTGCTGCAGCAATGTCCACCTGGGGACACCACTGTGTGTTCCTGAGAGCACAGCAATGCTCACCTGAAATAGCAGTGGTGATAACCTCAGCCACAGCATGAAGTTAATGAGAGCATGTGGAGTAGGAGACAGAGAAATACCAATGTCAATTTATGACTAAAGCTGGATTCGAACAGAGAAGCTATTCCTATATGCTGGAAATACCAATCACATTACAATTATAAATAAACGAAATATAAATAAATGAAAGAGGTCTCTGTTGTCAATGGCACAGGTGCAGACAGGGAAAGATATAAAACTGATTTCCTCTCTTGCCCCTGTGGGAACTGTTCTATTTCTATGAAAGATTTAACTGCATTCAGATTGGAGAAACTGCTGGTTTTAGCCCATAACAGCTAAAGAGCCTGTTATACTAGTGTAGACGAAGACTTGAGGTTAAGACACGCTGAGGGACAGAACATCACTTGTATTCTCACTGTAGTTAACAGAAAACATACACAGAAATGAAATGCTGTGCATTAATAATTTCCATTAATTTAGTATGTCAAGTGCCGAATAGAAAGTCATTATATTTCCACTGTACATCACTCTAGCGTAAAAAGTTCATAAGCCATTAGGATAATGATTTCTACCATTACTTGTCAGTAAAGTGTGAAAATATTTTTTTATCATCCATTTGCATTAATTTCAACATGCATGCATTTCATCAGAAACACAGACTTTTTGAAACAATTGCTTCCCATTGATTAATGTAGCCAGAAGTTTCCTGATTTGCCAAATGTCACCAAACATTTTATTAATGGTGCCTGTTTTGTGTATAAAGCTTTGCATCAGAAGAGGTTTCATCTATTAATTAGTAAAGCTTAGAAATACTCAGTTAAACAAGAAGATATTTCTAGTGTGGGTGCTGTATTGAGGACTCCACTCCTAATGCATACCAGTAGGGATCTTGTGCCTTGGGATGAGTGAAAATTGTGACTCTTAGAGGCTGAGTTTATGTAGTCTCTAAGGTAAAGAACCATTCTGATATAGTGAGCCATCTGTATGCAATACAATATTAAAATGATCTTCATCTTCTTTTGAGAAGGAACTAGCCCTGCCACGCTTACATCCATTCAGGACTGGATGTCAAAATCCACAGGTAAACTTCAGTCCAGGTATAAGGAGACAATGTTCACATTGCTCATCATTTCCTCCCTTTAAAACATCACCTGTCCGAGAAAACTGGTTTTTGCTGGGAATTTTTGATTCTTCAACGCTACAATTTTTCAAGGGAACAAGAAGGAGTTTCTGAAAAGAAGGCGGCACATCCTTGGATAAGAAACGCTACACTAAAACAAGGACCATGGATTTAAATTTTCAGGGTTTGCCTTATCAATTCAAAACAGTAAGATAAACCTCTGTCACCAGCTGTGTTGTGACAGTATCGACTCAGCTCTTCCTGCAGCAGCTCTGTTTTGCAGTTTGCATGGTGACTGAGACTCAACCTGATCCCCCATAATTGGAGACCCTCATTGCCAGTTATTGAGGCCTCTTTTTCATCCTGGTTTGAAATGTTTTCTTTCCTCCCTCACTGAGAAATGGGGGATATTTGAAACCTTCAGTTGGAGGGAGTAAAAACATTTTCTGTTTACTCAATGTAACATAGAGCTGGGTTGAAAGCAACAATATTTGCCTCTATTCCTTTTGTTTTGTCTTTCTATGAACATTCAAATGAAAAGGATTTTGTCCTCCACATTTGTAGAAAAACAATTTTAGCAATTTATTTAAAAGTGCCCTTGGAAACCAAATATTATGTTTTGCCAAGGCAAGCACTGTTGCTCAAGGAGCTTGAATATGCACTCAGCTGGGTAATAGGAACAACACCATGTGACTAATAAAATCAATGTCTGCTAAGTAATGTGGTTCAAACTGGAAATGTTTTCGATCAATCCAGGGGTATGTTTTTTTCCTGACTGAAGAATAAAATAGAACTAGTCTAACAGCAGATATTTTCCTATAGAAAAAGTTAATTTATATAAAGCAGGATATTAATAGACCTGAGTAGCTCACCATGAAGAAAGCATCTCTGATTTGATGCTATCCTAACTTTGTCAAAGTAACATTAGCCCTTGCCTTCATATAAAGCGTTCAATTAAGCCAATTTCTGCCCTTAGTCCTGACATGGCTTGTTGTTACAATGCACTTTGAGTATTGAAAGGCAGACTAACCTGTCATTAAACATAGCTGGGAAGAGATCTGACATAATTATATACTTTTTATTGCTGAAGTGATTGCTCGATATTAGCCCTGCAAATTGCCAGCAAACCACAAGGCATTGGGGCAATGCAAATGTGGAAAGGGAGCCTGAAGGAGCAACACTGATAGAATGAAAGAGTTCAAAAGCTTCTTCAAAGTCAGGTGAGGGTATTTCATACCCAGGTTTAGATGCCACAGTGTGCAATGTGGCTGAAGAAGAGGCATTCCTGACCTGTACCAAGGTAAGAAAAAGAAAAACAAGTTAACAGTATTCTGCTTTGATTCACTAAAAATCATCCAGAAATAATGTTTCTTCAGAGTATGGGCTTTTTTTCATTTCTACTCATCCTTCATGCTAGTAAAATACACTAATTTCAGTCCAATTCCTCCGTTTAAGGACTGTAGTTTTTATTCCCATGAAAGCAGATGGAGGGAAAATCTCCAGTGTGTAGAAAATAAAGCAAGCTGTCCAATTAAATCACCACACTGATTCCTAATTCCACTGTGGCCTGTCTGAGAAGGCCATTAGGAGCAAAAAACCTCTCTGAGGAACATTTTTCTGGCATTTCACACTCATGAGGAAGGTATCTGCAGGCAGCCAGGCATGAAAAGGGGGAGAAGCTTACGAAACTAAACTTCTGCAGCACTCTGCAGCATTTCCTTCCAACATGGTAAGGACAAATAGAAATTATTAAATAGAGCAAGCAATCCCAAGCAGGAGCTGCTGTGATTCAGGTAAGACCTGAGAAGACACTCAGTATCAGACCCCCACCTCTTTGTAGCCTATCACTTACACAAGGCTGTGGGGTGCCCAGCAGGCAGGCAGGCAGCTGTGGGGCACAGGCAGGCAACTGTGGGGCAGGGGCAGACAGCCATGGGGTGCAGGCAGGCTCTCCATAATAGGCTAAATAAACACTCCTTTGTAACTGCATTGAAGAGGGCAAAATAGTATTTACTTACCTTACTGTGAGACTGCAGCAAATGTCTTCAATACATAATGTTAAACAGGCAATTAATAGACAAATTTTTCTGTATCTAGAAATGTGGTGGAATTGAAGTTATTCCCTACTGGTACAGAGCAATAGCACTAACCTTATTAAACTTCATATCCGAAGGCAGTAGGTTTGCTATAGACCTTTCATATCTTGTGGTGAAATTCCAAGCAGTTCAGTCTTTTAATTTGAAGGTAAACACTATTAGGTCCATCATCTGGAAATAGCCAGCTGCAAATTGAAAATGGAGAAACAAAATACTGTGGATGAAATGTAGTGCCTGTGTGCTGCCTTCTATCACCATACAGCAGGCCACTGTTTCAGTATCTATGCGATTTGGCAACAAAAAGGAAGATTATAGAGGAACACATTTGTTTTACAGGGAAATGCACTACCAGAGCTGTGTACGGAGTAGGAAGCCAAGTCAGTGAATTTCTGCACCAAAGTCAACAAATAAGCTGATTGACAGTGTTTGTTGATAACAACCACAGTCTTTCTGTTACACCCAGCCAAAGCAATCAAAACTCAGTAACCATGAAGGGACAGTATGAGTAAGATCTACAGTTAATGGATGAGCAACAGCAGCCGTTCAAGCTTAAAGAGAGCTTGCTCACCAGAATTTGAATGTCCTTTCTACTCATGGTAGCAATAGAAGTGGTTTCTTCCTGCAGCATAAGCAATAACCCCCAGGATACCTGGTAGAGAGTGAATGTTATTCCTGGGGCTGTTTTACTGTGTTTCAGCTTGTTTTCTTGGCAGCATTACAGAGTGTAATTCTGTGAATCATGAATACGATTCATACTAGCCAAACTGACCTTTGAAATTGGGAGTAGGCAAATATATCAGAAGAAATTCAAGCTCTAACAAATAAGCTGATAAAATGAATGAATTATATTTACAGACCCTGCCAGTCTATTAAGAGGTCACTTTGACAGCCCTGAAGGTCCAAATGTGAAAGTTTCCATTCTCTCCTGCATACCTGAGCAGCCATTCATACATATGTAGTAACAAGGTGCATTATCACTATTTTGGCTGTTCCTGCAAATAGTTCTCTGATAAATCTGTATGTCGAATGCATTGTGTGGTATAGAAAACTATGTATTTGTGGGTTTGAGTGTCCATGAAGTTCCTGAAAACCCTAACAAGCCCAGCCAAGATAAAGAGGGAGAGAGATTAAGAGAAGAAGACTCTGGCATATGTCTAAAACACCTACAGCTGACCCTGACAAAGTGCTGGACAAGGACATGTTTGGAGCAGACAAAAACACCCTTTCCAGCAGTTCCTTCCAGACAACACATCCCTGGGTCTGTGCAAGCACCGGGGAGGAACCCAACTGAGTAGATGTGGCAGTGAGGGGGATAGGTGCAGGACATGACTGCCAGCAAAGGGTGAAGTAAACTTCCACCAAAAGAGCACTAGAGTGTCACCATTTTCAAAGTTTTTATCATTTAGTGACTGTAGGCAGTTTCAGCAACATGGTTTGAAAGACCTACACCCCAGATCAGGTTTGTTTCGTGTGAAATTGTAGACTCCAGAAGTGCTGGAGGAAATTTAAAGCATCTCTTAGCTGGACTATTTTTCTAATCAAGGGATCCTTGGTATGAGTTGAGGACCTGACCTGCCATGACCCTGGAGCCCATAGCTCCATGTACAGTAACAGAATGTTCTTCCAAGCACCCCAGTGATAATCTGTGCTATTAGTGGGTTTGCAACCTCAGTTTTCAGTTTTCAGTTAGGCATTTAGAAAAATTGGCACATGCAGTTTGTATACTTCTAAAACTGTGGCTTTGCTCCATAGCTGTGTTTGATTTCTGTATATGAGTCCTTAAAGCATTTTGGAATCTCTCTCTGAAAGAGAAAAGCAGTTTAATATAAAAATCTGTTTCTTTTTTCTTATTCCTAACAGCAAGGTAAATAAGAAGTGTTGAGAATTGCATGTGACTGGAAGATTTGAGGTTTGCTTAGAGCCATTTCAGTGGTTATTTTGAACTTTCATAGCAAAACAATATCATTTCCTCTCTTCACATTCATAACTCACCAACATGTTTACCTTTTCAGCTGAACATTTCCATTCTTGGCTGTGCTGAAAGGTGATACTCTGTTTACTGGATATAACACTGAGCAAAATCCCTTCAACCTTTAGAATTACCACAGGCTGAAAAGTATAATCCATTATCCAAATATTCTCCAGTGTTTTTCTAGTAGAATAATATAGCACAACTAGTTGAAGATAAAAGCTTGGCCTGTATATTGCAATTTCTAAGGATTTCTTTGGCTAGAGATGAAGGAAGAAGTTTTAAAATAAGACCACCTCTGTGTGTGCTCAATGAGTGTTTTGCTTAGATTGTAACACAATGAAAAGCACCATTTGCAGCCTCTCTATAAAAAATTTCTTCTGCCTGCAAGGATAAGAGGCTGGTGCTGAGATCACCACATTCAAATTGCCATTAGCAATGAATAAACACTATGAAGATGTAAAGCCAGAGTCCTTTAATATCGTTTAAAGGAAAAAGAAACAAACAGCCCCCATAGCCCCCCCGCCCCGAAAAAATACCCTGACAAAATAAAACATTACTTTGATACAATGTGAATTTAGACATGAATGTGTATATTCATAGAAATATGACATGTGTATATGTGTGTATGTGTATGTTTGTGTGTTTGTGCATGTACACACACCCACACATGCACAAACACATCCTTCCTCTGTTATAAACAAAAAAAAGAAGTAAAAATTTATATTCCTTCAGCACTCTGGTCTCCATTATTCTTGATATTAAATTGACTATCTTTCATTGTGATGTTACAGCCATGTGCACTGATAATTTGTTCCCATGCAAATATTGGTTAGCCAAGGAGGGGACATTGCTTAGTTCCTGAAAGATATGAGCTTTAGTGCACTGTTGAAGTCATTTAAATGGTGTCTTCTCATTATGAAGGAGAACTTATATAAAACTCATTATTAATTTTTTTCTTTTAAATAAAAATAATAAAGCATAACCTCCCGCTTTTCCTTTTAGCTGCATTTTAAGCTGTGCAATGTAACATGGTCATTTGAACTCAGTAGCATTTTTTTCTTTTGCTTAAATGTAAACTGTTTTGTTAAAAATTAGAGAATCAAGAGATCATCCCATCTATCCTTTTACCCACAGTAGTCAACTGTACATTAGATGACAGATGCCAATCTATTTTGGGAGGCTTCCCAGGAAATCTATTCCTGTGCCTTGCCATACTTACCACTAGAAAGTTTTCCTGTAGTCTATACCAAATCTCGTGTTGCAAGCTGAGTCTATTAATATTTGCTTTCACTCATTTTTCTACCCTGCACCCTTTTTCTTACACACTACCTAAAAATATATAGAGTGTTTCATTAGAATCTTTACAATTGAAAGACAATTGTTGTTTTCTTGGAGGTTTTGCTCCTGTTCATACAGTGCAATAATCTATATTTCTTGTTTGCTTTTTTTTCGACAACAGACTGATATTATTCACTCAAACAAAGCATATTCCCAGATTATTTTCTGCAAAACTCCTACCTGTTTGGAAGTTCACAGCTGTACTCATGCAAGTTGTTGCTTCTGCCTCATTTAGAAACTTCTACTTGTCCCT
Organism: Drymodes brunneopygia; assembly: GCA_013400955.1. Classification (NCBI taxonomy): domain Eukaryota; kingdom Metazoa; phylum Chordata; class Aves; order Passeriformes; family Petroicidae; genus Drymodes; species Drymodes brunneopygia. Next base: position 109,873 of record VZTZ01026495.1, on the reverse strand, counting down.
AATACCATGGATCTCATTTTGTCAGTTTGTGTTTCCAATTTGTCAGATTTTTTGTTCTTCCCTCCCTTTCTCCCTTTCCGTGTTGGTGTACTCTGTAGGTATAGGAACCATTATCCTTCCCATCATCCAGTTCATTAACAACAACATGGACATCTAGTGGACACACGTCAGATCCATACAGACCACCAGATTGGTGCCATTAATAACTCCCCTGCATACAGTTTGTTTAGCCAGTTTTACACTCATAGCCTTGTTTGCAGCTTTATCTGCTCTTAATATTTTTGAACTTGTGTCTCAACCTGCTGGTTATCTTCTGTGGGTGTACAACATGAACCCCAATGAAGATGGGATTGGAATCTCCCTTAATAGTCTGACAGTACAACTACTGTGACTGTATGAATTGGAGTCAGAGAGTCATTAAGGTTGGAAAAGGCCCCCTAAGATCATCAAGTCTACCTGTTGATGCCAACCATCGAGTCTGCAACCCAGTTAATGCAGATAGGGACCAGGGAAGTCAGGTAAACATCAGCAGCTACCCATTCTGAATTAACACTTACAGATCCATCACAAGAGGAAGTCAAATATTGATAGTTTGCATGGAAGTCTGAGGTTTAATCAAGGAGTTTTAATCCAGCCTTTGTGGCTATCCCAAGGTCCTGCAGTTACAATTTTCCATGTGTGTATCTACATCTTTGAATGAAGGGGATGTGAAGCCTGCCACCACTGTCTCAAGTTATTTGTGACCATTTCTGGGAAGAGGGGCACAGCTGGATAAGGGCTTTTACCCACCATAAAAGCCCCATGGTCTGTGAAGGGAGACACACCACTGGGATTTCTACCTGCTCACAGGTGGAGAACATAACCTCAACCTACACAGAACCACTTAACAGATGTGAAGGACACAGGGGTTTGTGTGCTCCCTTGCTTGTTTAAAAAAGAGAGAGCAGAGTGGTTCTGTTTATTTTTTCATGGCAGAGCTGCATTAACGTTCATGTACTCCCTGAAGGTCAGAAAGACTTGCTTGAATCCAGAGCACTCTGGGTCTTCTCTTGTGTGCATATGACACGTGATTAAGCTTAAAACAACACAAAAGATCACAAACTGAGGAAAAACTGCAAGTGTGTAGGTCTGTCGGTCTGTAGTGATGGCCACCTGTGAGACTGACCTGTTCAAAACCCACTGCTCCCTGTGCTCACAGGGAGCTCACACAGCATTCTTCACTCCTCACTACCTCACTGTTTTACAACATGAGCATGGAGGATTGGGATGCAGAGTCTCTCCTAAGCAGTTTTCCAGCTTGGAAATATCTCATTTGCCCTCAGTGGTAGGGGTAGTGCTGCTTGCAGCTTGGGAAATGCTGGAGGGAGTCTGATGTGTCCTTGCCCTACATCTGTCACTGTTTAGCCTCCAGTTGGGCAGACAGGTACATGGGACTGATTCAGGTATAGTCTAATGCCACTGTCAGGTTTTTCGCAAAGGCAGCCTGACTGTGAGATTATCTAGAGCCTGGATAGCTGGATGTTATTCTTCCTGTCTTCCTTCTTGTAATTCCCAACAGTAATCTCTTATCAAAATATTATACAATGAAAAAAGAGGAGATTGGCAACAGTAAAATGAATAACAAGTTATTGACAGTAATTATTCTGCAATTTATCTGTAGTCCATGGCCTCACTTTACCTTATGTTTATTTTTTCTGATCCAACCTTTTGCTCATTTGTTTTCTTACTTGAGTAAAAACATCCTTAATGACTTTTTCTTGTCCAAAAAAGAAAGTTCTTTAGCAGGAAAAGAAGGCCTGTCAGAGAACAGCTTTCACTGGCATATTTGTTGTGACTGCTTCATTTGTAACATATGTGGGAATAATATGTAAAGCAATACCACTAATGGTAGGGTCTCCTACAAGAGCAAGGTAGGGAAGTTCTATGATAAACTGGAAAAATAAATAGACAATGCACTGTAAAATAACAATTTGCCACAATGTGTCAGGGTAAGCTCCATAAAACAGCTGGGACAGATCTGGCAGCTGTTAATGGGTATTGATGATACACCAGGAGATGAAGCTCAATAGGAACAGAGCTGTGGAGTGAAACAGCTGACCTAAATTCCTAATGTAGACACCATGGCGAAACAGATGAAGCAGAGCAACAAAAATGAGGAAAGATATTAAATCTAAAAAAAAAAAAAAAAATAGCTGAGCTTAAATTGTTGCAGGATGCAGTGAGGTTTCTGCTGCTCTGGATGACAGAATGACTTGTTGCAGTGACTTCATTAAAATGGCAAATGCACAGCAGCCCAGTGCTACTTAAGGACATGTTAGAATCATCTCAGGCTATTTCATTTAGATTTCAGGCACCTATCCTGAAATCAGGAAATTCAAAATAATGCCATCACAATAGATCTTCAGGTATGTGGTCAACAGAACTACAGTGAAAATGAAGCCACTTAATACATTCAACACTGGGAACATGGATTCAATTTCCTGAAAAACAAAAACACCTAAAAACAATCACCCCATATAAATATTCTACCTCTATTTCTATTTTCTCTTCCACAGAGTCTTATATTTCATTCAAAAGCATAACCTCTGAGCATTTTCCCATATTGCCTAAGCAACATGTCTACGATCTGTCATCTAATTCTTTTGTTCTTCTGCAGAGAAGCATGGACAGTGGTGTCTCTTCTTTATGTTGGGTTTCAAAATGATTTTTGATTCATTTTTCACATGCGAGCTACTATAAAATTCATAGGGAAGAATGAAAGTGCTAGGATTCATGGTTGTCTGTAGTTCATTGGAAAACCTGTGTAGATAAGCTTCTGAGAAAGTTCTGTTCATTGAGGAACACACACACACAGACACACACACCCCCCACCCAAAACCACTAAGAATTGCTGTTGGCTATTTTATCAAGCTGCATTAGCAAGAGCCTTATACTTTTGGGGGCAGGTGGGTATCTCCTACACCCACTGCCTGAGAATGAAGGGAGGGAATTGCAGAGTTTTGTGGAGATTAGGGTGTGAAGGGAGTTTATAGTGCGGCAGTGGCCATTTTCTCCCTTACTTCTAATACTCCTTGTGCTTTTCTTTTCAGGTTGCTGAAGACAGGGATGATGACACTGCAATGAAGAGCTCAAATTTTCCTTAAAGTAGACTCAAGTAGCTTGTCTCTATTTGCTAATCTTCTTCTGCAGCCATACTGGGCAATCAGAGTAGTAGTGAGAAGAGTGGGGAAGGTGCAGATGGGAACCGAGAATAATCAGGTGCTTAAGGCACTCTCTGACCAGTTGTACACAACCAGCATTTCCATCCCAAGAATCAAGGAGGGAGAGGTGGGCCTGGGACATGTTTGGAATCTGGAATGAGAAGTAGCTGCTGTCGCCAAGTTTTTAGATGGAGAAGGGCATGCTCTGGGGAGTTTGTGTGCTGAAATCACTCGAGCTCCCCAGCTCACAAATGCTAAAACAAGAACTCTCAGCAGAACAGTGAGTGATGCTCAATCCAGCTGCCTTGGAGAGCTGGATAGCTGCAAACCTCATGAGCTTCTCCGTCCTGCAGCATGCCATGAAGTTGAATAGACTTGCTAAGCTTTACCTCACCATTTATGTTGCACGTACCCTGCTTCTCCCAGCCACACTGCCTTGTTTTAGTGAGCTGGCAGGAAATGGAAAATCTGTGTAGAAATCTTACATGTTTTTACAGCTGCCTAGTCACAAATATGACAAAATGTAATAAAGTTCTCGTAAGGACTAATCCTTGCTGTGACAATATGCAGTAGCCAACTTGTGTTTGTTCTGCAGTTGCCACTGCTGCCATCGATTTCTCCATGAAAGGTGGCTCTTCTGAGGGTGTTATAGGAGCACCTGTTTCATCAGGGCTGGGAGATGCACTCAAGCACCTGTCAAACACACATAAGGGAAGGCTGATGTGGGGAGTTACGTGTGATCTAAAGGGAAGAGTCTAAACTCAGCATTAAACAGTGCTGAGCAAGGCCTGTTCCAATTCAATTTTCATATTTACACTTAATGTTTAGCCATAAAACAGTGTGGCTTACAACTGGTTGTGTTGACACCATTTTAGAGTCCTGGTATTAATAGTTCTTGTGACAGGCATTAAAATTAACTATGGAAGTATTTTTAAAGAAGCAAACATTCATGTGCTAAAAACACATGATGGAGAACCTAATCAGTTGGAGTGCGCTTTGCTTATGATGTGCAAGTCTAACCTTGCATTGCAAGTTTGAAAGTGTAGAATTCCTCCATCAGAAAGTTTACTGTGGGCCCACAATGCCTTTCTGCATTTTCATTCCCAGCTAAAGGGTGTAATTATTCCTTTGTAACTTTCAAAACTAAAAATGAACATTGCTGTGAGCACACACAGACAGAAAAGCTGTTTAAAATCCTTGCCTTAGCCACGCAGACTGCTCCTGTTGTTATCACCAAGTTTCACACAGCTTTTGTCATCACACTTTTCTGTCTGTCATCAAAGAAAGTGCAAGTTTTGGTTCTTTTATTCAGCAACTGTAGCTGCTAGATCTTAGCTGTGATTTAGAAAACTTCCTGTTTTTCCTTTTGTGAGTAAAAATTCCTGCCAACACAAAAGTAAATTTATAGAATTAGAGAAATATTTAATACTGGAAGACTATAAAAATAGGAGAAAGAAGACAGGACTTTTAAAGCTCTAGTAGGAACTTAATTTTTCATGTGATTCTTAATATAAACCCCCTTTTTAGTCTCTTGTCTTCCCCACAGGTTTTACTTACTTGATCTGAAAAGAATCAATACACAAAATTGCTCTTCTATCATGAACTGTTATTGGTCTTACCTGCTGCATTTCTACCTCTATCCAAATACATCTCCTGGTTTTGTTGCTATGTCAGGAATGGCCTAATAAGTGATAGCCAAGGCTCAGGTGTGAAGGAAAACAACACCAGCAAAAAGCAGACAGGCCCACTGCAATGGTTTCCCCTGATAGCTTGTTTCATACATTTTCCTCTATAACGTCTTGACTGGAAGAAAGCTTTGTAGCAGTGTGACTTCGCAATTCCTTTTCGTGTTTTGTGGGGTTTTCCCTCTTGTCTCTTAGTCATCTTTTCATACATGCACTATTATTTTATCCTAGGAAACATGTCTGTTGATAGGAGCAGCTAGACAAAAATCTGGGAAATTATCTTCCCTATTTTTAAAAGGAACCCCTATCCCATAGGGAGCTGTGCACATACAGGGGATGTGGGGACACCAGACATTCTGCATGATTCATCCACCAAAGGGCTACAAATCTCAAGGCTATTGTTATTGTTGGCCAGTTATTTGAATCATTTGAATAAGCAAGTAGATCTTTGCATCTAAATGCCTTGAAGTTGCATTTTGAAATTGGTAAGTAGTCCTGCAAAGAAAACATCTTCTAACTCTCCTTTCCTTTTATTATGACAGATTGGATGTGTTTGCTTTTTCCCTAACAGATTACTCTTTGCAATACAATATGTTGTTATCATCAGTGTAGAGATATTGTGAATAGATCTGTAGCAGTGAAAATCACTACTAACTTGAGAAAGGAGTCAGATTGTATATCTACATTTCTGTAAATTCATGTTTCTATGTCCTCATCACTTGCACTGACACCCAAAGGGACATCTTTACCAGTACAGATTAGGTCACAGTCAATCAAAGTCAAGCCCACCAGGAATGGGAGCAGGATTTAATGTCAATACCTGCAGAGCAGTGCACAGATGTGAAGGGTCTGCAACACCTTTGATTTATAAGGAAAGCAAGAGAAAAGCACTCTGACTTCAGACTTGAGAGGGCACTGATCTTTGCTCTGCAGTGTGGGGATCTTTCTGTCTTAAAAGCTTTTGAGAAATCAAAATGCCAAAAAAGTCCTTTTGCACATTTAATCCAGTACTGCTAACTGGGACTTTTGCTTTGAAAATGTAGGCCAGGTCTTAAAAATGTAGACAGAGGTCTTCTGCATTTTAAATAATTTATTTTCTATGTGTTTACTTTCTACACTCATTGTGAAGTGGTCTCTAAGAAGCATCACAGAAAGAATCTCGCAGGTTGTTGAAGTAGGGGTGATTTACGTATGAGTATAGAGAGTGAGGAGGGACAAAGAAGGCAAAATGAGCCTTTGACACCTAAGCAGTGATGGCAGGTATGTGATGAGTGGCACAGGGCACACAAAATCCTAAGGAACACCTGTTAGCATCGTAAATTGAGTGGAAGAGCTACGTGTTGGGCTGAGCCAGCGCATAATTGGAACCCTGGAATGTATTTGTGCAGTCTGCAGCAGGAGTCCAGAAATATGTGGACTTGGCAAAAGCCATCAGTAGCGTCAAATAATTATGAAATACTTGAAAGCCCCAGGTAAATAACCTCTTCAGAATTGGCAGGCGTCAATGGGTCATTACTTATTCTGTTCTTTCCTTCTTTATATGGTGAGCTGTTGTAAATCCCTGGTGGAAAATCGAGTGAGGCAGACAGGGGAGAATGCAATCAGCAATCCAAGCAATAAGAACAAAAAGAAGAATAGCACTTACAAATTTTCCTACAAACTCCACAGTCCTTTCCAATTCCAATCTGATAGAAAGGATTTAGCTGAGTAGTTTGGCTGGGTGAAGTGGAGTTTTTACAAGTCTAACACAAAGGACCAATACACTTGATTTGGTGGATGTGTAAGCTCTAACAATAATATTCAGCAAATTCAATTCCTTAATCATTGTGACCATAAGAACCAAGTGTTTGTAATGTTCTAAGTAAGTGCAGAAAGTAATTACATCGGATTTTAATAAGACTTGCTGTGAATTGTTGACCAATGATTCACTATGGGGGAAAAATTAATTAAATTTCAATGTGAAAAGTTATTGTTAATTAAAAGTTGTATGAAAAACAGTCATAAAAAGTAGTTAAGGTGTACAGGTTTGAAATTATAAAAAGGGCATATAAAGAAAAGGAGTAAGACGGTTTTGATCTGGATTTTACCCTACAGGTTGTATGCCCAAAAGGACCAATCCACATGCAAATTCTCTTCTCCAGCCATGAAAAATCTGCCTCAGGAGGATGAGCACCTTGTGACAGGTGATAGCTTGCACCTATGGCTGTACAGATAGGAGTGGGCTGTGGCATCAGTGGGTAGGCTGGGCTCAGGAAAGACATTTACTTTCACAGCCTCTATATTTTGGCCTCTGCAGAGCTTTCAAAGAAAAAGACTGTGTCAGCTGAACAACCAGTGCAGGAACCCTGGCAACTGGAAACAATGTCACTGCAGCCTTGAGGTGCATTCCACTCCAAGCCCCCACCATACATGCCACTGACTTCATCCATGTTTCCATCCCCTATCAGACTTTGCTTTCCAATCCCTACAATGTCCTTTTGACAGGGCCCTTAAAAATACTCCAGTTATGTCGAAGCTGGAGAGAAAATGCCAGAAAGAAACTCGGGCACAGATCCCAAGAGGGACTTAAACATATTTGATGGTTCTCAATGAAAAATTTTGATCCTCAGGATTGCAGCTGAGTTGCTGCCTAGCTCCACTGTACTTGTGCTACTGCAGGCTCCCCTCAAATCAGGACCTGCTTTTGAGCATGGCCAGAACACAAAGAAGATGTGATTAAGACGTGGTAAGTCCAGAGCCCCGCTAATGAATAAACCTCGTTAGGATCAATGTTTTCTTCCTTTTCTGAGAAACTTGGACAGAGCCTGGTGCCCTTTTGCAACAGTTATATAGCCAAAATTAATGTAGTGAAATAATATATCTTTTCTCCTGGATTTTTTTAGGAAGAGGATTTTGTGCAGGAAGTTTGAGCTGATTGGGAGGCTTTTTGTTTTCCTACATGTTGTGTTATCACTGTAGGCAGCATTGTGGGCCATGTTTGAAGGATGGAGCATCAAAGTTAAATAACATATCACCACCACTGTGGCAATGAAGTCCTCTTATAACTCCAGACATTAGCATTTTCCTCCACAACAAATCTATGAAGGATCAGCAGGGTCTCAAATTGTATGTGTGCGTGGCATATTGTGACTCCTTTTACAGATTTCTTTTTCCTTTTACAGTCAAGAGATTCATGGATCTTAAGTCACTTCATCATACGTGTCTCATTCAGATCATTATAATGAAATCAGCAGGGTTAAATCATGCATTACAAAGTGCTTTTCCTTAATCATCAGTTTATCCAAAGGACTGACATGTGAGCTATTGCACTGGGTAATCCAATGCCCATTTCCCCCTCAAGGATTAGGATTTATTTACTCACAAATGACAAGCATCTACTATCTCATTTTGATGGCATTTGTGCAAATGAAAATTTAAAGTCTTCCCCATTATACGGTAAACTCCGACAAAAACAGCTTCTTAAATTTTCAAATACATGCAGCTGCATATCTATATAGTCAGCTTTAAAAAATCTCAGTTCAGTGGTCTGAAATATATTGGAATATAACATATTACAGGTGGTGCAAATGCTTTACAGTACAATATTATTCACTTAACTCTATCAGGAGATGAATGACTGAAAGAGGAGCTATAATTGCAGTCTAACTACTGAGATTCAGTTTTCCAATCAAAAATGAGCTTGAATTTCTTCCCAATGCTCAGTATTTCTTAAAGGGCAAATAAATAATTAGAATTAAATCCCAGTTTTAATTTAGCTTTGTGAACACTATACTTGCAGTCCTAAAAGCAACCCATGTGGAGCTTTTAACGGATGTTGGCAGAAACCTGTACCTCTTGATTGCTGAAAGCATCTCTAAATATTAAATCAATACACACATATATATGACCTTTCAAAGAGCAGTTTGTATGTCATTCTCAGTAGCCCCATGAAAACGTTCCAGTTAAAATGTCAACAGCGGGATGTCTTTTAGCATCAAAGGTTATTCTTGCTCCAGAGTTCTATGAAGATAGTGACCCTAGCCACACATGCATAGCTGTACCAACAAATTATAACATTAACCAAATGTAACAATTTATTTCATCATTATCCTGTTGCCTAAATCACATTCTTGTGTGACTATTAATAAGCACAGCTGAAAAATAGAATTAGTGGAGAGGTTATCTCACAAAGAAAGATGATGACTGTCTTCATGTAGCCCAAAATGCAGAGCATGACCTTTAATAGCAAGAAAACAGTTGAAGGCAAATTATTTCTAAAACTATAATTCCCTCAAATATAATAAAAAAATCCAAGAAAGGCATTTGCATTAATGGTTGATCCCTAATAAGTGTACACTGGCCTATAGCTATGCAAGTACATCTGACCTACTCATGGGAGCAATTGCAGTGCCAAAAGTTTTGGAGCAGGTGACCACCCAAGCTCTTCTCCTCCCACCCCTTGCAGACTTGCTGTGGGCACACAAGAACCTCTGTACTGGCACAGGGCTGTCACTTTGGGGACTAGTTGTGAATGGGGCCTTTCCAGAAATGTGGAGGATAGGGAGTGGGGATTATTTTTACTATTGTTTTGACATAAGCCCTTTGTTCCTTAATTGTGCATGATCCTGATTCTTTCTTATTTTGCCTGATTCTGTACAATGAATTCAAGCCATGTGTAGCTGTTCTCCACTGGCAATGAACTGTCAGCCACTGCACCCATTTTGTCGCAATTCTGCATTTGAATGTAATCCTACTTCTTAGTCTGACAAGTACCTAAACATCTACAGTCTACTCACTTGTCCTGTGCCTATAATCAATAATTCATTCTCTGAATAACTCCATAAAAATGGCAAGGATGATGAATATTTTCTTTCTCTCTCAGTTTAAAATAAAATCCATATTAGTTTCATCAACTGGCAATTATTAATGTACCTTACTTAACCAAGAATTGATTTGATTCTGACAAGTTCTTAATGTCTTTAAATTGTGGTAAATAATTGCTATCCATATTCAGCAGTTTAATATACCAACATAAGATGATCTTGCCTTAATGGGAGACCTTGCAAAATCTTGAAGAATATCGGGTAAAAGCCTTCAGTCATTTTCTTTTGCTTTAAATCTTGTGCTGGACAGGGTGTAGGGGTAGCTACAGCAATAAATGGAGGCTAAGCAAAGCTTGGGGCTCAAAACGCAGAAGCAAAATCAAGCTGCAGATTTTTAGTTTGAGACACAATATATATGAAATATCTTATCCTTTTTTCTATTTTTGTTTCCTAATAACCTGAAAAATGTTGTATAAATGCCTACCTTTTAGAATTCCTCACAGGTTTGGCATACCTATTAATAATTCAGGAGTTTGAAAGGATGGCCTGTCTGTGACATAAACTTGTCATGAAATTGTTGCATTTTATCTTATGGATACGGCTGTATTACATATACCCCATATGCACAATTTTGCTTCTGTGGCAGACATTTAGCTCAGCTATTTAGACTTTGTTTAGTGCATTGCCTCTGTAAAAGCCCATGAAGCAAGTGGAAAATACTGATAATAAGAACAGACTGAGGGACTGTGGTTGGGATAGGTCTTATCTGAACTGTAAATTGAGTGTGGAATAATTTAGTAATATGGTTGAATTGGGAAGTGTTGTCCATTTAAAGATCTCATGGCTTTTAGTCTCATTACTGTCTTCCATTTTTGGCTGATGTACAAGTCCATTTGGCTGTCCAGTGATCAACATCTGAGTAAAGGATATTGAGCCTAAATGTTTGAAATTAAGTAACTTTACTTTACAGTTGTTGACTGAGGGTTGTTAAATCAAATGAAGATTCCTATAACAAATATGACCTTGCCTACCAATCTGTCCCAAGTCTTGTTCAAAGTCATTTGTCCCTTCCTGTTATAAGAAAAATGTTTTTCATTGCTCAGTATCTCAGCAATGAAACTTATTGGAAGGAGCTAAGCTCATTGGTATACGGTGAAAATCTTTGAAATGAGGAAACTACGACTTGTTAATGCTTTTCCTTTGTATGGATGGCATTAAGCTGCCCAAACCTCAGGAAAATAATAAAGATTAAAAAAAATAATAAATCCTGTTTCAAATTCACAGAATGCAGGTAGAGAAGTGCTGCAAGGATTTAGTAATTTGTTTATTTAAAATGGCACTGCGGGCATGAATTTCAGCCATCCCACTGGAGTAAATTGTACTAAAGTGGGCTACAAGGGTTGTTAAGGCCACAGACATAAGCCTCTTCCCAGTAGGACAGCTTACACAAGCTTTCTGGAAAAATGCCTGTATTCAACAACAAATCTAAATTCACATTGAGTATTAAACCTTGGTATAGTCGGAAAAGGAGAACAAACAGAGCACATATTGTAGATATACCCCATAAAGATACAGGAGCTCACATTAATCATGTGAGCTAGGACAATAAGTGACCTTTTCTAATAAGAAATGAGGCAACTAAAGAAGCCATTAAATTTCGCAGTGGCCCTATTTAATGTCTGTGACATTCATCATCACAGGGTGTAAACGTCCTCAGCCTGCCGACATTTGCCAATCATCCTTCACTAAGAGGGAAATTGGTCTGAAGCTTTTAGAGCACAGCTTCCCAAATTCTGGCAATGCCAAGGCCATTCTAACTCCTTTTCAACCCTAAAATGACAGAGAGCAGCTGTTTAGCCAGCAAGGTTAACAAACCTTGGAAAAGCATTAGTGCTACTAGGTTTTTAGCACTTTTCAAAGCATAAAAGTTGAAAATGACTGTCTGACACAGGCCTGCCACTTTTGCAGGAGTCAAGTGTACAAAATCACCAACTTTGTCTTTTAATAAAAATGTTTATGCTTGCAGTTCTAGTACATGAAGGGTTTTCAAGAAATGGAGGCTGGTATGTACTGAGATGTAACCACTGCTTTAAGCTTTGTGGTTTAGTTTCAAACTCTGGACAGAGATGATAATTAGAAATGCTGTCAAATAAAGATACCATAATTCAGTGTCCAGGGAATGCATTCTCTTATTGAGCTTGTGAATTCTCACTATGACTTTGGAAACTTGGACATCTACTACTCTGCCAAGACCGTCTTTTCTTTTTTTTTTTCTTTTTTTTTTTTTTTTTCTACCCTTTTAGAATTTTCAGGGTTTGAATTTAGCCTCAGGCCTTCTCAGCTTCACAGAAATATGATGTTGAAACAGCAGTTAGGATTCTGCAGATCAGGTAGAGGCCTTGAAACCATCCATGGGCTTTCTTGTTCTCTTCTTTGCCTTGTTGATGCACCCACTTCTTAACTGATATCCCCTGCTTCTGGCTAAGAAGCCATCACATTGACACGAGTGCCCTCCACAGCCCCGGCCATCTCCTGTTTCACATCAGCACCGAGGAGTTGGTGTCAGGCCAAGTTTTACAACATTAGGCTTCATTGAGTGCCAGGGAAGTTTCATGCTAGTCTATGTGTAGAGACAGAGTCCTTTGCCACTGATAGATGATCTGCTTAAGGCTATCAGCAGGTGAGCCCTTGCTGCTACTTCTGTTTTAGCTTACTTGGCATTTGATGCAGCTGGTTTGCCTGAGAAATTTGGGAGAGTGGGGAGATCTCATTCCTCTCAAAATACCATTTTTCCATTTCTCTCTGAAAAGTCTGAGACTGTTTATTAGGGACTTTCTCTACCTCCTTCCCCAACAGCTCTCACCAGGAAAACATCTGTGAAATGCCACTATTCTGAGTTTTGGTGAGCTTAATTGTAATACTGTCACAGAAGATAACGTCCGTTTGTAGTGTCTTAAATGTCAAACATGAATGATATCCTAATTCACTAAAAAATGGGATTTGAGATGAAAAGGGCCTGGCTCAAGGCAAAGAAATAAGAGTTGTAACTTCTTAAAAAGGGGACATCACTTTGATGAGAGGAAAGAGCTACATGAATAGCCTCACAGGTGGACTGCTGCCATCCCCTGTTTAGGTTATAGCACTGGATTCAGTAATTCAGTTACTTAGGCTTTCCTCCACTCCTGGGTGCTTATGACCATCATTGAAAGGAATGCCTATGGATGGCAAGGAAATCCAGCTTTGGAGGGGAACCAAGACTCTGTAATTCAAGTTTTGGGTTTTTATGATATGGATTATTGCAATCCTTTCTCTTTGGAGGTACCAAAACAATCTCTGTGAAAGCTTAGCTGGTCATGATGCAGCTGTACCTCTTCTAAACCAGACTGCTAAGAGAGCTATCAGCCCAGTTGTCCTTTGATTTTCTTGGAAATATATGCAGTTTTTGCTTGCAGTGGAAGTGTTTTGCTTCAGTTTTAAATCCTTGAAGAGAAAGGTCCTGGTTATGTCAGTGTCCACCTGTTTCCCTGTGGATTGTGCTGGCAGTGACCATCAACCAGACTGGATTCACTGATTTTCAGTGTCTGCGGGCAAAACTGAGACTGTCTTTAAAGGTTAAAGGTCACCCTGTGAACACTACAGGCAAGATGTAGCATTCATCTCTTTCTGTCAGTTTAACAGATTGACAACATGTAAGCCAATGGTTATAAATCAAAATTTCCACTTATTTAACATCAGATAAAAGCAGTATGAAATAACAAGAGGAGTTCAATAAGCTTCTAAACTTAGGGCAAGAGTGGAAAGTTTGTGAGTTGTGCTTGAACAGCTCAAATGCAACCTATATACCTTGTCCTGTGCCAAACAACAAGCTCTTTTCATCCAGGAGCTGCTGGAAAATTCAGACTTCCAGTTATGAAGGAGGCAAACCACTAATGATCACCAGGTCACCTGCATCATCCCAGCCCTCCCCATCCTGCAGAGGTATGACATGGATCCTGGAAAGTCTGTTCTGCAGGAACACAGGCAGACAGCATGATTTTCTTGTCCAGGAACCACTGATGGTGCTTCCCTACCCTACTGCTTCTCAGTGCCTTAAGAAAGACTGCAGGGAGATGGCAAGAACCTCTCAACCCAGTGTATGTTTATAAAGCCAGGATCTTTTGTCAGATGGAGAGATCAACAGAGGCTTTGCATCAGCACTACCTTTAATAACATTTCTGATAGTGATAATAGCAATTAATTGAAATAAGTGTGTGCAAATACTGACTACAGCCTGAAAAATTGGCAATTAATTGGCTGAAATGTTTGCTTCTTTGCAAATCCAAAGAATTAGATTCAGATATCTTTTTTTTCCCTGTTATAGTGGGCTTGCATTTTCCTCTGTGGTTCGGAAATCCCAGCTGAACATCCTGTGTTACTTGTCCCCATGGGCAGGGATTTCACTGAGGAAAAGATGACATATGATCATCACTGTAGTTCCAATATGAGGCTGGTTGTGTAAAGGAAAGCAGCTGGCTGGCTGTAGCTATGAAACTTCATTGCAAGACTTCCAAATAAAAGTATCTGAGTTCTGTATGACCTTTTTTATAGCAGAACCCCACTTGCTGGCAGAACATGTATCTTAAGGACTTTTTTGTTAAAAGGTAGGACAACATTTTCCAGACAGTTAACATTTTCCAGACCTCTGCTGTTTTGGGTGAAGAGTGACAAATAGCACTACACATCAAAAGATTATTCTCATTTCAGTTCCCATTCTTCCTGGCTTTTTTTTTTCCACTCCATGTCCAAAATAGAGAAAACCAAGCATCACTGCCCAAAATGTGAGACAACAGAGGAAGAAAGGGTATCAGACAAACCTTTATAAGGACAGAGTTGCAGAGGCAGGCTATAACTGTGGTAGAGAGAATACCATTCCTTATGAAAGATTCAGGCACTGCATCCATGCACTCCTCACTATATCAGCCACAATCCCTGCCTGTCCTCGAGCACTGAGTGATGTAAAGTGGTCAGAAGCTCAGACCTGGAACTTCACACAGAAAGCAAGTTCTGTATTCGCATGCAGGATCTGTCAGTGTTGTTTTTCACTATGAACATTGTTTTCAGTTTCTTCCTAATTAGTCCATAGAGGGATACTATTTCTATTCACAGAAATTTCTTATTTTGTAAAAAAATAGTGAGAGTTCCCTACACGTGAGTAATGGTAGATGTTGTCTTCTAGCCCATCCCAAAGGCACCTTTCCTTTAAATATTAATCTGCAGTGGTATTGTTCTTCAGATCTTTATGCAGGGGATCACTTAATTTGAAATCAAGTTATTTAATGTAAGATTGGATAGCAGAAAACTTCTTTGATTTGGTCCTTTTGTTTTCTTTTGTTTTGAATACATGTTTTAAATATGCTCATTTAGCACAATTCTTAGCACTTGGAGAAGCTTACCTTAGCCATCAGTTTTGTTGTAAAGAGACCATTTTTCTTCTGACAAGCTTGTGAGCATCCTAACCTATAATTCACCCAAACTTGTGAGACATTAATTCTCTCTGGCAGCTCAATCCATTAAAGAGAGTAAAGAATTTGGATCAATTAATACATTCTTTTGACAGACGCAGTAATGAAATTGCTACTTCCATTCTATCTGCCCTTTGACGTACGAGCCCAGATCAATCCCAAGCAGTTATGAGGGACAATTTTTATGTCTGGTCTCTAGCAGTGACTCTCTATTCTCTGTGCATTCTTGAATTATGTCCCTGGGATTATTTTTGTAATATATATCACACTAGCATATTAATGCTTCCAGAATTGTTCCCAATTTCTATATGTAAAAATTTGCCATTTCACTCCTCTTGGATATGGAAATGGTACTAGCCTCAAGGCAGGGAGAGGTGCAAAGTAGAACTGACTTTCTCCTCTTGGTGGCAATCAGAGGTCTTCTGTGTAGTTCCTGGGGTGTAAGACTGTGACAGGGACAGTCTACTTGTGTCTGAGTAACCCAGGAATTCCCCTTATACCCGGGGACCCACCAATGGAATTTCTCAGAATGGAGAAATAGAGGAATCCAGCAGGCAGGACACAAAACCATTTGGCATTGCAACTGGCTGCTGGACCTCCCTGACCTCCTTCTCTGCTCCTATGATTGCACAGACATCATTCATAGCTAGATCCAACAGCAGGACAGGCCAGCAGAACTGCTCATATTAGATGCATTTCCTATAGTCAGGCAACACATAAGAATGTTTTCTGTACTGTATTTTTGCCTCTTTCATAATCTCATATTTCCCTAGGTTTTTTGGGGCTGAATTAAAATGGCCTTTAAAGTCAAGTCGTAGGGGACCAGGAGTGTTGTAGACCTTACTAATGATTTATAAACACATACAGTTGGCTTTGCTGAGATTCACATCCTGTTTATTTGAGTTCGTCTCCTTCCCAAATCCCTGAACTTCTGCACCTCATATGCTAGAATTTGATTTTAGTAGAGTGCAGATTTCTTTCTATTATCTTATTTTATTAAAGATAGAAAGTATCAAATACCTTTTTGTTTGATTGATTTTTTGTGAAGACCACTGAAAGTTTAAGGCTAAACAGGCTGCTGGGAGAAGGGGTTTGAGTGACTACATATTCTTTACAACTGATGCCATTGCCAGCAATTTAAAAGTCCCTTAATTTTTCATTAAATTTAAGTCGATATCCAGATCAGTTTGTCCTGATACTGATGTGGTGACACACTTTTCTGTACAGAAGCAGCCATGAGGGTATCCAGATGTGTGACAGCTTTTTAATTTGTACAGTTACACTGGTAGACACTCTGAAAGGGAAGTTGTCACAAAGAAGTTTTTTGTGGTCTACCTCAAAGCTAGATTTTAGAAGCTCAAAGCAGGAAGAGGTAAATGCACTGGTAGTGAGTACATGTGGATGACACAAAGCAGGAAGGTACAGGCACAAGCAGCACTGAGTGAGGGAACCAGAATCACATGCACAAAAGCCAAAAAACCTTGAGAATATGTAAGAGGAATGAGACCATAGATAACAGGAATGCATCAATTAATTGTTGCACCAACATCTAAGCTCAAAGTCTTATCAATTATAGACATGCAATCAGGATCTGCTATGGAGAGTGAAGTAAACACGTAAAAAGATGTATTGGACACATTATTTCTGGCAGAGATAATAAAACCATAATGTTGTTGTGCAAGACACTGGCACAGTTCATCAGAAAGGCTGTACACAGTAGTGGTTTCCTACATGAAGTGTGAAAACAGGGACACGTTCAGAAAAGATCTATGAGCATTATCTAACATCTAGATTATATTCCACAAGGTCCTGTTTTGCTAGAGGACCACACCAGATATAGACGAGGCTGAGAAGGGAGGTCACAATTCATGCACCACAGAAGTAAACTCTTAGAAGAAAGAAAAGTTATTTAAGGTAGCAGAGAACTTTGGCCCAGTTTCCAGTGGAAGATTTCAGAACAGAAATTAGAGTTAACTGACTTCTGTTAAGAGAAATGAGGTCTGGTACGATCTTCCATTAAGAACAGCGACTAGGAAAAAAGTGGAAAAAAAAGCAGAACTGTTCTGGAAATAGTTTTTTACAGGTTTTAAGAAAAAGATATGATGATATTTTCTAGGACAGTAGAGTATTGGACCTAACAAACTACCTCTGTTCAAACCCATTTTCTGTACCCATAGAAGTTCCTTACACTTGTACAAGTTATTTTGGTTCTTGAATATAATCAGTGGACTCATTTACATCTGCACTCATACTAAGTGCAAAGTGTAATTGTACTTGAAATTAAGATACAGATGTTTTACACACAGTAATCACTATTTTGCAGAGCTAACCCTCAGGAATAGTCACAGATGGTTTAAAGATTTGTTTTCATGAGCAGAAGTTTCCCAGTTCTTTCCCCTTTTTGAGAGTAGACAATATTTACTGAACAGAACAAGTGAAAAAATCCCACATCTACGGGTACACAGACTCTATATTTGCTTTTAGATTTCAGGCCCATTCAGACTTTTATTATATGTTTGTGGGATTCATTCTACATGGAAACCAAGCGAGTTTTAAATGTTAAACTAAGCTCTTAAAATTCTAATTTATTCGTCCTGTTTTGTATTTTTCTCAAAGCATAACTGAAATGACATCCTGAACAAGACTCCATAATGCTGTTCTTTGCCTATTGAAAAGCAAAGACATTCCTCATGTTTTGTACATTGGCTCAGAAAGTCTAATACTAGACGCATTTTCCTCATTTCACTGAGGGATGTACAATATAAAATGGTCTTAACTTCATCTTCTGAATAATTCTATTCAGAAACAGCATTAATGAACTGTCTGCCATCTTTATCACTCATTGTCAACTCATCTCCCACTCGGTTCTCCACCTGTCTGGCATTTCAGTTCCACAGACATATTTTGCTCTTT
The DNA here is from genome assembly GCA_013400955.1 of Drymodes brunneopygia. Taxonomy (NCBI): domain Eukaryota; kingdom Metazoa; phylum Chordata; class Aves; order Passeriformes; family Petroicidae; genus Drymodes; species Drymodes brunneopygia. The sequence continues at coordinate 91,772 of VZTZ01026495.1, read as the reverse complement.
GCAATACCACTTGCACAACTTTATATGTGTTGTGCACTTCAAATAACAAGACACTTACACTTTCCTCTTGAAAGAGCATTTTAATGGATTACAGAAAAGCTTTCAAAGTTAATGGGGTCCAGCATCTTTTAATGAATCAAGGGCCGTATCTCACTGTCTACTAGACTTCTGGACACATCTGTATTTTTACATTTTACATCCAGCAGAAACATCTGAGTGTGTTCGCAGTGCAATATTTGTCAGTAAGAAATCCCAAATATGTCCTGGATTTAGACAATGGCCCAGGAGGGATGGACCTTAGAGCCAGGAGAAAAAATTCTTCCTTTTTGTGTGTTTGTTAACTGGCTGCTTTACTGTAGTTCAATGCTTGAATTTCAACAGGGAGTGAAAATTTAAAACACCTGGGTCATATTTGTCCTGAAAATGCCACTTCCTTTCCTTTAATGCTTCTTTATTTAGTACCAGTATAAACCTCGAAAAGAGAGTCTTTCTGCAGTTGCAAACTTATCTCTGTAATGTAAATAAGAATGAAAATAATCCTTGGTAAAAATTGATGAACAGAGTGCAAATATGACTTCTAGCCCGTGTGTATATTTGGAAAACTTGGGTATTAAGGAACACTGTTAATACCTCTTAGAAGGCTGTGTGATGAGCATAAATAGAAAACAGTGTTTTCTATCAAAGGACCTTAAAAACTACAGCTAGTACCTAGAGGGTGAGTGAGGCAGAAAATGAGCCATGGTTTTGGCACTGGGTTTTTGTTGTATATTGCTGTCTGAAGAGAAAGCATTGCCACCTTTCTCACTGAACACTGCTATTCCATACAGATAAGCCTTGCCACATTGCACCCACTTTGCACCTCAGCTTTGCAAGCTGAGGGAAACTGTTCAGTGAATTTCACAGAATCACAGAATATTCTAAGTTGGAAGGGACCCACAAGGATCATTGAGTCCAGCTCTTAAGCGAATGGCCCATATGGGCATCAAACCCACAACCCTGGCATTGTTAACACCATGCTCTTACCAACTGAACCAATCTCAGTGGAATATTGGGAACAGAACATATCACAAAGATGATATCTTGAGAACTAGTTTGAACTGGTATGGGATTGAATTCTGAGTTGTGGAAGAAAGGAGATAAACTAGGGGAAAAGTACTAGAGAACAAATTAGCCCCTGCAGAAGGAGGCACTTCTGCTGGAATATGAGAGCAGCAGCCTGGCCCTGATGGGATCCAGCCCGGAGCTCTCACCCGACTTGGAAATGAGTGAACTGATCGACCAGGCGATCTGGTAGTTTTGTGAAGTGTGTGGTGGCCTCTACTGGTGTATTGAAACGTTACACGGATATTTGTGCGTCTCAGAATTCTGAAGAACTCTGGATAATCGCAAAAGATGTTTAGTATTCACTGACCAGACAGTTTGGGATTCTGTCCTGGTTGTTATTTCTGCTGTAATGTAAATGAAATGATCTATTACACGTCTTTTAGTCCAAGGGGTTTCCTCTCCTCAACTTGACATGGAGTTTGCCAAATGGATACATTCTCTCCTTTTGGTGAGAAACGCAGTAGTCTCATTCAATTATTGTTGATCACTTCTGACATGGCCATGCTTAGCAGAGGATGCCATAATTTTTCCTATTGTATTTTTTTGTCTTTTGATGGATCATGAAGACAATGCAATTAAAAAATTATTTCAGACTGTTCTGTGAATCATTCTTTCATTGCAAAGACTTTGTGTCTTGTTAGTATGAATTAATTTTGCACTTCTTACCTGTGCACCCCTTGTAAGATCATTTAATATTCAGGTAGTTCTTACATGGTCTATCATAATTTATTATCAGTGAAGCAATAGTTAATGGGCATTTAAGAGGAGGTTACTGCTTGTGCTCAAATTCTGCAAGCATTATTTGCTCCTTCAATGCTAATCAATTTGATGTATCTTCACAGAGATACAACTGTAAAGCAATAGAAGTTTAGTCATAACTGTAATTAAATAGCCACATTTAGTTTCAATTAAATAATGAAAGCTTAAATAAGCTGTTGATTTTTTCTTCCCTGATAGAACTAACTTGCCATGAAGAAGCAGCTTTTCATTTTACTTCAGAAGAGCCAAAGCTTCTATAGAAACAGTATTACCAAAGGGATTGCAAAATGAATGAAGGCTGGGACATGAGACAGGGAAAAAGAACTGGAGCTTGTTAACTCCAGGATCTACTCTTGCAGAACTGGTTGAAGTAAGGGAGTTTTCTAAAATATTTCCTTCAGTCTTTCAAGTGCTCAGATTTCAGAATTCACACTCTCTTAGCACTAGTCACTGGGGCACCAGGAAAGATACAGAGATCTAGGTTTCCATTTTCTCCTGTGTAAAACAAAATATGGAACTGATAGTAAACAGTTCTTTGTAAAACATTTTTATATTTATGAATAGCATTCCAACATAATTCTAATAATTTTTACATTAAAAATGAGCCATATTTTACTATCTGCATTTGGACTTAAAAGTGTCTTTTCTTATTGTTCTTCTCCTGTCTCCGTGTTGTCAGTGCTTTTACTTTCTGTCACGTGTGTTTATTGACTTGCGTGCATGCTGTATTCGTGTTGTTTTGAAGCCCCCTTCTCTGTAGAAATTCTGGAGCCTCAATTCAAACATTAATTTTTCAGAGTGGAAAGAGAAGTACAATGGAAGAATTGACTTGCTTGTCACTGAAAGCTTAACAGGAACATTGAGCATCAGCCATTTCTTCATAGAAACTGCCTGGGTATATGGGGTCTCTGATTTAACTGCTACAGGCCATTGTTTGAATTCCACTAATGGATTTTAACACAGAATCATTAAGGTTGGAAAGACCTCCAAGATCGAGTTCAACCTTTGACCAAGCACCATCATGTCAACTAAACCATAGCACTAAGTGTCACATCCAGCTGTTTCTTGAACACCTCCTGGTTTGGTGACTCCACCACCTCCCTGTTTCCAGTGTTCATGTCCTTTCCATGAAGGAATTCCTCCAGCTGTCTAATCCAAATCTCCCCTGGTGCAGCTTGAGGCTATGTCCTGTCACTTGTTGCCTGGGAGAAGAGGCTGACCCCCACCTGGCTGCACTCTCCTTCCAGGTAGTTGTAGAGAGCAACAAGATCTCCCCTGAGCCCCTTTTTCTCCAGGCTAAACAACCCCAGCTCCCTCAGGCACTCCTCACAGGATTTGTGCTCCAGACTTTCTTGAAGTGAGAACTGGACACAGGACTCAATGTCAGGTTTGGTTACAATATGATATGAGGAAGGAGAAAGATCACCCTCCTCAATCACTGTTGAAACTCTCCCCTCTGTTAGGCTAGTAGGACATGTAGGTGAATTCTTGAACAACCTGGAGTCCTCTTTGGCATCCATGTCCAGATGTTGCTTAGACAGCACTCTGGTGACCTGGATGCTGGCTTTGCAAAGCACTGGGACCTTTCTGTGTCAGTATCTCTTTTCCTAGGGCCTATTCCTTGTTTTGCTCCATCGTACCTAATGCTATCCTAGAAAATCAGGATTCATATTAGCTCTGCTGAGAGCAGAGGGCTGGAGAAAATGACAGGTGTCTGTCAAGTATGAGGCATTCTATGATTCTGTATCTCAAGATGATTTTAATTCACTGGTCAATAGCCTTAAAAAGACCAGATCAGTGTTCACCAAGGGCAGGTTATCCTTTTCTTCCTGTCAAGACAGGAGAAGGATGTGCAGCTGGAAATGCCTTGTTACCATACAGGAGCTGGAAGGGTAGATATGTTTATGTAAGCTTTCATAAGCAGATCTTTTCCTTGAGTTATTTCTTAGTTGGCAAGGTCAAAATGTCTCCTGAAAAATTAAACACACTCCCTGCTGTGAGAGCTGATAATCACCTCCAATCTCACCAACATCAGTGAAGATGTCCCCATTTCTTTGTTGTGGCTGTCAATCTCTGCCCAGATTCCAGAGCCAAATGTAAGTTTGTGTTGGCAGCCTACTCTTCTGTAACTTTCTCCCCACACTAAAGGTCTTGTTGCTGTTTAATAAAGTCATCTTTATTAAAGGTGCAGTTTCAACAAATCTGCCTAACAATTAATAAGGCTGTTTGTAAGCAAAGCACTGATGGTGATGAGTTGCATGACTGGAGTTCTGTACCAGGGATTCTTGATCCTTGCCTCCAATCTTCTTACTCCCCTTGTTTTCTTTCTGCCATCTGTAAGGCTTATCTAGCCTTGCTGTGAGCCAGAGCATCTGACTAAAGACAAAACACAATAGAGCAGTGAGTGAATTTTTGCCTTTCTAGTGGGCTGAATTGACTCAGCAGAAGATGAACCAGCCACTGGGGTCAGTGCAAGAGAAGCAGACTCACCAACTCTGATGGAAGAGCTGTTTGATTGCTAGAACATAAGGCAGATTCCAACAGAAACCTCCATCATCCTTAGGAATGACACAGTATGTAGATTGGGAAAAAAATCTAGAAGGCAACAGTTTGGTTTAGCCAGCTGGAGGAATTTCACCCAAGCTGTTTATACTTTTTTGGCTGTGGTTTTGGCAGATTTCATTACAGGCTTGGGAAAGTCCAGGGATTAGAATTATCTTACACAGTATAAATTATTTTGCTAATTGTTTTTAAATTTTTTCCCAATCTATGCACTGTGTCATTCCTAAGGATGATAGAGGTTTCTGTTGGAACTTGCCTTATGTTCTAGCAATCAAACGGCTCTATTATTTCATGCAAGGAAAGTCCAGTAACCCTACAGAGCTAAATTTCTCCTCTCTATTTTTGCATTCCTACATTCCTCCTTCTCAAGAGGATGTGATGCAAAACAATGTTTAGCTCGATTTCCTCTGAACAAAATGAAACTCTACCTGTCACAGAAGAATAACTCAGTGCAAAACTGAATATAATGAGTATGGTCTGATGAGCAGAAGTCTCTCAATCACAACATGCTCCCCACAGGACAGCATATTAACAATACTGCATTGTGAATTGTCTTGAGAAAAGGCTTCTGGCCAAAACATTGACATTCACAAGCAGCTGCTGCACTCAGAGAATGTAGGTTTTAATTATCTTGGGTAAAACAATCAATTTGGAGTGCAAGGCAAGTTAGACTCCTGAATATCACTGATCACCTGGAAAATCACAATGAATGTATGCTTTTCTTCTCAATCTACCTTTCAACCTGCAGCTCATTCCCTGGGCTGTAACAAATGCATTAGGTTTTGCTTAGCAAAGCAGCACCACTGAAGAAAATTCATGAAATGAAACTTGAAAGAAAGTGGATTATTTAAATGAAAAGAGGTATGATATTGCTAGTCACCTGCTCCTCACTCATTTCCTGGGGATTTAATATACTTACCTGCGATTCCAAATCAAATAAAATCGTCTATCTACTGATTGCTTCTTATAGACCATAACTGAACAACCACAGTTATTTCCTCTTGTTTCCCACAATTTTTTATTTCACTTAAGATCATGCCAACACAATGCCTTAGATAGCTGGGATCAATATGCACACACACAAATGTGTACACACATTGCCGTTTACTCTATTATCTTCTGCCAGAAGCCATAAACACCTGTCTTGGGACTCCTGGTGCTGCAGGCCAAGTCCAGTCCTTGCTCCCAGTAAAGGCAGGCCGATGCTGGCAGAGCAACACCGGGTGGCAGCAGCGGGTTTCCAGCCTGTGAGTTGAGCTGCAGCGAGGCTGTTGTCACAAGTAATGAAGACATAGAAATTAATGTTGTTTTGATTTCCAAACTGAGTGCTTGGCATGTTATTCAACTCTGAATTTCTTCAGTTTGTCATTTGTTCATGCCTCACAGTCCTAGATTCTTTCTTTTAGCTTAACCCAACATTGTAATTGCTGCAAGAATGACAGACTCATTGGGGTCTGTGATACTGGAGGATGTGTGGTGCATGTATCATCTGCTGACAATTTGGGATTGTTGCCAGCTGGAGGAAGATTGGACAGCTATTTGTCTTTAGGGTATACGTCATGTTTGTCCTGGTCTTTGTCTTACTTAATGTGTCAGAGTTGTGACAAGCACAATAGAAGAAACCCTTTCAGAAACGTATTTTGCAATTACTGCAAACTTTGCTGGGCAGATGACAGACCTGGGGAGCAAACTGCCTGCTAACCATCATCTTCTTGTTTTCATCACTTGACAAGTCCCTTCTGAGTGGGCATCACCTGGCACTTGGGAGCAGAGCCCTGGGCAAAGACAATTTTTTGGGCTGTTTTCTTCTTTCTAGGGAAGTTTAAGATGAGGTCAGACTCCAAAGCCAACCTCCTTTTGCTTTTTCTAACATACATGTTGCCTTTTGTACTGATGATTCCCAGATGCCTTTGCTTTTTAGCAATTTAGGGACTGAAATATACTTCTTGCAGGGAGACAAGTGGGGGATGTAGAGTTTTGAAAGCCCACACCTCAGAATACATCTTGACAGTCACCTTAGCCAGTAGTGAGAAGGTCTCACTGCAAAGTTTGGGCACAAACAACATTAACTTTGTTTCCTAATATCTGTGGTACAGTAGCATGACTCAAGATATTATTTTGGGGATTTTCTTTCTCCCCAAGAGTAGGCAAAGATTTCCAAGTGTCTCATTCTCAGATTTCTTTATTTCAGTGATTAGCTGAGGCAGCTCAAAGGAGTAGCATGTTATGTCTTTCTTGCTTTCACTGCTGATTAATGCCCAAAAACCACGAGTCCCAGCTGAAAGCAGTTACGACAATGACCTCTGCAAAATCCAAATTATTTCATTTTAGCAAACTCGTGTTCATGCTGTAAATTCCTCTTTAAAATACAGGGCTTTTAATGTGGTCATACCATAGTTCAAAAGCCAATTAAGCCTTTTTTAAAAGATTGGTAATGTGCCTGTCTGCAGAGAAAATCTATGTTCAAAGCTAATGCCTTGAAAGTAATCACTGCTTTCCAAAAATTATTTTCCTGCAAGAGTCATCAGAACATAATCTGAGGCAGCTCAGTTCATGGCAGTATTGATAATCCTACATCTTAAACATCTTGAAGGTACACACAATTAGGTGCAATATGCATAAGCATAACATTGGTAAACACAGTGATACAGTATCAGTGGTCAGAAGTATGAACAACTAATTTTCTGCAACGTCTGTTGGGACTTAATGATTAAAATGAAGATGAACCCCATTGTTTGGTTTTTCAAGAAGCAAGTATGTTTAGAAGACCAAACTGGACATGAATAAACTGAATTAAGTTATGTTTTACCGGCAGCAGCATCAAAAGCATATTACAAAAGAACTGTGAAAGCTGGATGCAGCCTTGCATGGGAAAACTGTTCCTGCATATCATGCCAAAGCAAGATCTGAGGATAGAATTCCATTCCTAAAAGAATAGAAATATATACTGTGTAAAATGCAATAGTATATATGGGATATATTACATATATCAGCTATATGGCCAACAATAGGCAAGACTTCTCCTTTGAAAAAATTGCAAACATTGCAAAACATACATTTGACTGTGCTAAAGCAGAGCAGAAGGGGATCAAAAATATCTTCTCTCTTCCATGTTGCTTTCTGCTCCGTTTGCCACCCTCAGCAGCAGGAACACACTGCTCCTCTGTGCCACCTCCCTCCCACACCATGACACCTGCTTCAGGTACCATACAAATTCTCCCATCTGAGCACCCCAGGAGGTTCACAGAAACATCCTCCAGTGTTCTAGACTGGTACTTGAGCCATTTTGCTGGCAGCACCATCAGCCTCAGCTGTCTCTCCTAGAGTCATCTGTCTTAATTTTTCTTTGTATTTCTCTACCTGGATTTTGCCTATTCTACCTTGTCCATGCTGTGCTTCCCTGCCTGTCCCTACACATGGTGATGTCTCCTCTGTGGTGGGAGTTACTTGCAAGCTGCAGATCCCTGAACCACAGGAACAATGCTGTCATGAGATGTGGGAGAGGGATCAAAGCCTCACTGGTGACTGAAGAGAGGAGGAGATAAGAAAGGACATCTTGAAGGATAGGGAGAGAGGGTCTGTAACAAGCCAAGCTTTAATCAATAGAAACTGCTGCAGAATCTGCTCTAAATCTCCATCTTCCCACAACATCCTGAAGCATTTCACACAGTCATAACAGCTGACTGTTCTCAGCAATGGGGAAGCCACACTGATCATCCATAATGCATGTTTATATGAAAGTTATTCACACAGATGCAGAGTGCAGCAGCTCATTAAATAATTTTTCATGACATGTCACTTATGGAGCAGAGAAAAATTTGGCTGCTACATAGCAGTTTCTACTGAAGTGGCTAGGACATAATGCATTGACATTCAGCAGAAGCAATCAGCTTGAGAAATTTTGTATTGAATGCATTTTGAAGAGTAATTAAGCTTCCTACAGTAAGCAATACTTGTTAAATTGTATGTTAGTACTCGTTACTTAAAGTAGATAACACTACATTGTTTTAAACAGCCTGTCTTATCTTCCCTAAAGAATGAGATTATCTCCTCTGTCGTGTTTTTCCCGGTCCCTCATGAAATACACTCTGTCTGTGTGTCCCTCAATCTGTTTTTCATGTGGCCTCCCATAGTAATGCTCAGATCTGCAGCTGTCAGAGCAGTAGCAGGCCAGTGAGAGATAATGATATTCTTCCCTTTCTCAGGGCCTACTCTGCCACTCTCACTCACACAGGTTAGTTTCTCTTATTATTGGGGATTATGGGACTGCTCACCTGCAGGAACTGCTCAAGGAGTAGGAGCAGTGGAGGCACTGAGACATGGGTAGGATGCTACCCTAAAAGTGAGAGGGCGAAGACCAGCATAGTTAACATGAATTATTTGGTTAGTCAGAACAGAGAAAACAAAGCCTAAGCACCTTGATGAGCAGGGACTTGCTGTAACCTCTGTATCTCATGACTTGTTTATCTAACTGCAATGCCCATATTTATTCTTATGGTCCAAGACCAGAATGTGTATAAACACTAAAAAAAAAAAAAAAAGAAGTTTACTGCTTCTCCTGTAAAACACTTACTGCTTTAGTATAGGGCTATGTTAATGTGATTAGAATTTTCTCCACAACTAGAGTTTACATTAAAGCATAAATGACACTGTTCTTTATACCATGCAAATATGTATCACTTGAATGTGCATTATTTGTAAGTCCCAGAGGAGTAATTGAGCAAAGCGAGCTAATTCTTCTGAGCAGGATTAGTATATCCCATAAGAAGCCACGTCATATTACAATTGATCTCTTTTTTTTTTAATAAAGATGCAGTTGCTGTGGTTGCAAGGTACCAAATACGATCCATTTTCTTACATTTCAACTCTGGATGGCAGTCACTAGGGAGGATTTTTAATCTCATGACTTTTATTAAAGCACAAGAGTAGAAGCATAAACCGCATTATTGCTGAAGGAAGTTGGTCTGAGAAGCTGTATTCCCACATGCATGTGTAAGTGAATTACAAGTTAATCCATGTGCAAAAGAGTTTTAGTGATCTTAGTCTGCCTTTTGCAATTTCAGCTCTCTTTGGAAAAATGAACCAAACATCACTAATTTCCACTGTCAAATATTTCTCATTCCTAGATGACATCCCTTGGCACTTCAGTAACTTTTTCATTCTTTGAGTGGTTTACTGGTTACTTAAGCAACAGGCACAAATTCCAGCCACTGAATAGGCTTGCTGTGAAAACCTGCCAGCTACAGTGAACAAGTGACTTCTTCATGACTGGTAGAAGGAATGTCACATGATCTTCTTTATTTACATCTTGACAGAAGCTACTAAACCAGGGAAGATCTGAAAAGTCATCCAAGATTACCAACAGATTAAGACAGACACTGCGTGCAGTAGCTTTCACCTTGAGTGTTGATCTTCATTATAAGCTTTTCTGAAGCATAAGAGTGACTGAAGGACAAACTGACATTCTTTTTTGGCAATTTTTATGTTTTGTCCACAAATCATGTAGTGTCTGGTTGTTCTAGAAACTGACTGAGCTAATAATGCAGCATATCCCATCTTTCTGCACTCTTATAAAGTCACTGGTATTTTGGTCACATTGGCATGCTCACAAATGACATAGGGATTTCTCTGCAGGATCCCCATTTTCAAAAGAAAAGCTAAATTCTTTAAGGTAGCATGTGTGCAAGTTCTTTGAGGAGAAAAGGTGTTAAGTTTTTCCTGTTTCAGGTTTTCAGCAGGATTTCCAATTTGGTGGTATAATCTGTCCACCAATATTCCTCTGCAAATATTCCTCTGCAGTATTCCTCTGAAAGGTCAGATACTAAAGTTATGACTACTACAACATAAATTGGTACTGGTCAGAAATGTCTTACAGGGAAAACTGATGCTCACTGGCCTAATTTTGCTAAGGGGGTATTCTAGACTTGTGAAATAGCTTTGGTGAATGCATTGGGGGTAATTCCCAGTGCATTCTTGCATCTTCTCAATGTGTTTACTAGTTGATATTCATTTAACAAAATTTAGAACATAATTCTAACTGCCACAGCCAAGATGTTTTATCAAAATTTGTGCTTCCAGAAATCTAAAATGTAGCTGTTCTCTATGCAAAACTTGCTAGCTTTTTTACAGTTGCCTCTTACATACCTTCACCTGTCACTGCTGCTTTTAGGAGAAAGCATTTGAGTTTGCAAGGAGCACAAAATTGCTTGCACTTGTCTTTCCTTCTTTGAAGGAAAGGTTAATAACATGAGTGACTGTTCAGGATTATCTGCAGCCTGGCCTCTTCTTTTTCTATGTCCTTTAAAGGTTCCTTGGACAGGATGACAACACTGATTACAAATGTCCTCAGTTTGAAAACCTAGAATGAAGAATACATAGCCACTGGAGGGTTTTTAAAAAAAAAAAAAACATACAGCTATGGCCAAATTTTTACTTGTTTACTTGTTTTTCATCCTGTACTTTACTGTGAAGGCAGTGAATGAGATTTTCCTTTCTCTTTAGCATCGATGTGATTTGCAGCCAGCTGGTTTCCAGCTCTTGCAAGGTTCACAATTGAGATGATGAAATGTGTGGATATGCAGGTGAAATTTGAGTCAAATATTCAGAGGGATGACAGTTTCCAGCCATTTCCACAGAGGAGTCTGAGACTCTGGATGGAGCCTAGTGCAAAGATTACCATCTTGACTGTCTGCATTGCTTAATAAGTAAATTGCTTCTTTCTAATCTCATATCAATGATGTGACTTTTTTTAGGTATACTAAAATATCTAACTGAATGTATGGATTTGTGTCACCCACTTGGAGTTCTGAGCACAAAGAGAAGATTATATTAAATGAGAGGTGATCAAGAAAGATTAGAAAGACAGAGACATCTGCTGAAGCTCAAAGCCACCTTGGCTCAGGAGGTTCTGCAGCTATGAATGTGGATAGTTATACACCAAGAAAAAAGCCCCATCTCGTAGTCTACAACCTCTTGGGAATTTCCTGAGCTGTGTTTTGTCTTTAAGAACTTCTCCTCATACTGAAATGAGGCTTCTCCTCAGCCTTTACTAGAAGTCAGCATTGAAAAGCTCCTTGGAAAAGCACTGTGATTTGGGCCAAGATTCTCAAAATAGCTAAATGCCTAACTTGTCTATAATTCTTCAGGAGATAGATTCCCAAATACTTAGTCCTTATATAGTCACATTTTCGAGAAGGATAGATAAGAACTGTAGAGCACTAATCCATGCAGATGAAAACTTTTCATATTTTTGTAGGAGTCAGGAAAAAACATACAGGGAGTCCTCAAGGCATATTGAGTTGAGCAAGAGTTCAGAAAATGTGAAGTGCAGCAAGAGAATTCCAAGAAGTATTATTAAATGAGCAAAGGCCAGTGATGTTTGTGCCATAAGTTATATAGATCAAAGAAAAACCTTGTTTAGCATTTTCTATACATGTATTTCAGTGACTTTGCACCAAGACCTCCACAAATATTTAAAAACTTGAATTGCCTCTGGGCCCCCTTACAGTCTCCAGGGCCTGACAGAAATCTTTCCAAAAGTGTGATTAGGTAAGTAATACAAGAAACAAACCCACAGAAAATGTGATGTGAAAGGTTTACATTAAGAGGCTAATAATTATATTGAGTAATACCCACTGCCTGCTAGACACTTCAGTAGATATTTTCTAAGGAGGAAAACCTTAGCTGCAAGAAGCTCACAATCTCATGACTGCATATTCAACATTAATGTTTTATTTATTTCCTTTGTTTTGAGTCTTACTGTGACTTTAAACATTTTCTCAACATAGTTGGAGGTTTGGGGTTTGAAATACATAAATATGCACTTAAATTATAATAGTGCTTTTACTCTAAATGCTTTTATCTCAGAAATTCAATAATAATTACTTTATAAAAATAAATATCACAATGCTAGATATATACAAGCAATTTAATCTGAACAGTTAATTTGTGGTCTTAGCTAGTTAAACTTCCCTGGCCAAACTATGCCCTGAGTATATTCAAATCTGCAAAAAAGGAATTAAAGGACAGAATATCAATAATTTTGGGACCTGTTTTTTCAAGGTGCTGACTCTGAGCAGCTGGCCACATTGGAAACCTGGGAACCAGAGCAGACTTTGAAGGAATTCCGTAATGTTAAAGGGGAAAAGCATTAGTTATGATAATATTTTGTAGTGTTGAATACAAAACTGTCCTCTGGGGTATTGTTAAGTTGAAGACAAACACATCCATATCTCTGCTGCAGCCCTAATACAGCAGGGAACATACGTTTTGGTTCAGGACTGTCAGCCTTTTTGTCTCTGCTGTTTAGACTGGGGGTGACAGCACGCGTTAAAGTATTACAATAATTTGGATCACGCTGTCTCCTTCTGCTAATATGAGTCTTAAGCCTTGTTTTACCTGCTCTCAAGCCTCCATGTGAGAATGGGGTCAGTGCACAGAGCCCACGCTGGGAGCGGAGTGCTGCCGGAATGAGGGAGGAGAACGCAGCGTTCAGCGTGGTTGGCCGGTGGCGGCTGCAGCTGTGTGGGTAACTCTGGGGCTTGCAGAGTACAAAGCAAGGCCCTGAGAGCGACAGACTGGTCACCTGTTGTGGCACTCCACACAAAAGGTGGTCCCTAACTCTAATCATCCTTTTAGTCCCCTAACAAGCTCTTTGCAATAGATTGAGGCAGTTCTGTTATTGATTCCAAAAATGTTCCTCAGTGGGGAGTTTCCTTCACCACTGAGCATTCTGATCAAATTGACAGACTTAAAGGGTGTGCCTGCACTGCAGGCATGGCATTAGAAGGAATCTGGCAGTCCTGGCTGGTACTGTTTCACCATGCATTTCACCTTGTGTTGGTGCAGGTTCCTCCTTTACCAGTCACAGATATATTTTGAACTCTCAAGTGCATCATCAGGAAATCCCTTACTTATACTTGATAGTGATGGACAGAATCACAGAATTAGAAGATCACTTTGAAAAGACCTTTAAAGATCATCTAGTCCAATCCCCCTCCAATACTCAGGGACATCTTCAACTAAATCAGGTTACTCAGAGGCCTATCCAACCTGATCCTGAGTATTTCCAGGGAGGCAGCATCTATCACCTCTCTGGGCCACTTGTTCTGGAATTTGATCACCCTCCTAGTGAAGCATTCCTTCCTAATGTTCAATCTAAACCTACCCTTTTGCAGTTTAAAGCCAACTCCTCTTGTCCTGTCACTACATGCCATTGCAAAAAGTCCCTCTCCAGCTCTCCTGCAAGCCCCCTTTAGGTACTGGAAGGCTGCTCTAAGACCTCCTTGGAGCCTTCTCCAGGCTGAACAGCCCCAACTCAGCCTGTCTTCATAGGAGAGGTTCTCCAGCTCTGTGATCATCTTCGTGGCCACCTCTGGACTCACTCCAGCAGGTCCATGATCTTCTTGAGCTGGAGGTCCCAGAGCTGGATGCAGCACTCTGGTTGTGGAATCATAACAAACAGCAGAGTAGAGGAGAATCACCTCCCTCAGCCTGCTGGCCACACTTCTCTTGATGTAGCCCAGGACACAGTTGGCTTTCTGTGCTGCAAACACACATGGCTGGATCATTTTGAGCCTCTCATCAATCAACACCTCAAATCCTTCTCCTCCAGGCTGGTCTCTCTCCATTTGCTGCCCAGACTGTATTTGTGCTTGGGATGAGCTCATCTCTTAGCTTAATTTGTTTTAGTGCACCTGGCGTATCCACAGTTTTGTCTGTGTACACAGACACAACAGCTGATTTAGAAGGTTGATTACATCCACTTTTAATAAGTATTCTTTTTATTCAGGGATTTTAAAAAGGATTTTATCCTAGGTGAAAAATGGAGATATGCACTATTTCCTATATTGACAGGTAACATACTTTGAACAAGATGGAAGAAAAAACTCCGTATCTTTCACTCCTCCATGGAGGGAAAAGTTCATGCTTTTAAGGAATTGTGAATCAGAGGTTTATATAATGGTTGGAATATTAAATTTACAGATATATGACAACTGTTTTTTTCTTTTTATTCTCCATGCAGTGCATTATCAAATAAATATTGCATTGTTTTAACTTCATTACATTTCATCAAAAATTTACAGTTACAAGGATAAAAAAACCCAAAACAAAATGCTAAAATACAAAACTATGAGATGAAAATAAACCTAAGATCTAATGCAACTTATCTGACACATTTTTCATAAGAAAATCACAAGAACAAAATTGTGGAACTGAAAAGTTCAGGATAGTGTAAATTATATCTGCTTACACAATAAACAGTGCTCTCTAATACTGCATATCTTTGTCAGAACAGGATCCCACTAATTTGGTGCAGAGCACAATCTCAGAACGTAAATATGCAGTATATAGAGAAATAGCCATGCTTATCTGGCTTGCATAAAAATCTGTGTAGAATCTAAATTTATTGCAAAGTGATAGAGCACACCTCCTTAAAAAGATGTTTAAAGCAGTATTGGCATATGTTTTTATATGATTTGTACTGACAGTTGAAGAACCAATTACTGGATACTCCCCAGTTCAAAGTTTTACAAGGGAGTATTATTTGTGTTCCATCCTGAAGGAAATGTCACAGTATTTCAGAACAGTATTTTTAAGAATCATATCTATGTTATATATGCATCAAACAATTCAATAGCAATATAGAATTTTTAACAATAATAATTTGCTTAAATGTTGATTTAATTGCTTTCAACTGCTTAGATGATGGATATTTTGTCAGGAAACATCTCAAAACCAAGTTATATCCACTAACTGTAGCTTTTTGAAAAATTAAAGTGTACTCTCATGCTGATTCAATTCCATTTCATGAAGATAGAGTGACTGCACTGGAAGTAAGGCTCATGTTTCATTATAAGGGAAAACAATATTTAGATTGGTTCATAAGCATCATAAAAAAAATGTTGCATGTAATGATTTGCATATTACCCCGTGTATGCATGATAGCAACTAGAAGAAACACTTCAAACAAAGTAACTGCAAGATATAGGGTATAATCTCTTGGTACAAGTTCCTAAAAGAAAGAGAGTGTTGTCAAGACCTACCACTAATTTACAAAATCACACAGAATGTGTGTGGGTGAACAAACACTAGAGACTGAGAAATTAAAAGATGCTTTAAGAAGAAAATTATACTTGTGGGTAGGCCATTATGCAAAGAGAATCCCATGGTTTTGTTAAATTCCTTTCTTTATTTGTAGATTCCCCAGTGTTGTGTGTTTTGTAATTTAGGAACTAGTGAAGAGATTGCTCATCACCAAATGAGAAAAATCTTCCAAAAACTTGAATGTGTGTGTCTATTTAGTCAGAAGTTGCAAATTGGTGTCTTCTGTTTCATTTTGTTAGTATTATTTAGATAACTTGTATTAAAAATCAGAACATATTATTAGAGATATTGTGAATGCTAAAATTATTTATATTAGAGCATATTACACATAAGACTTCACTAGGAGGAATTAATTAATTATTGGTATCAAAATTAAGGAAGAATTAAGTAAAAATTTGGTTCCAAATTTTGTTTCATGAGAATTTAGAAAATGTTCAGAGTTGTTTTATTTTTATGATTCCAGAATACCTCATCAGTGAATTTACATTTCTCCAGCTGTGGTACTGTTATCTTCAGGTTTAGGCTGAGCACTAATTATCCAGCTGAAGGAAATGACTTCACTGAAAGGATTTTGCTTATTGTACTGCATGGTGACTTAAGGATTTCTTGCAGTCTGGTTTATGAAGGGAAGAAGGGCTCTGGTCTTGATTTCCATTTATACCTTCCCTCAGGCAGTCTTACAATGTGAGCCTCAACATAGGATGATTTGGGCTCTGCCCCCACTCCTGAAGACAATTCTGGTGGAGGAAACACACAGGCAATCTGCAAAATACATTGGCTTCTTGCATGAAGGCAACTAATGTCCATCTCAGTTTTTTTCTGGGTGTATATCCTTGCATAGATGAGGTCCCTAGGATTAAGTCTTGTCCGAGTTGACATGAGGATTTAGTATTACCTCATAAAAAATACAGTAGCTCACACTTTGGCCTCCGATAATCATGAGTTTGTGCAGCAAGAAACACCATTATTTCCCTGTTTCCTTTAGGCCTGCAGGCTGCTGGAGATGTTGTTTTGTGTGTCCCAGCAGTGACAATTTCGGTCATTTTGGGGAGCAACAAAAAGAGGATAGGGATTGGCTTTGTGGATGATGCTTCTTTATACTGAAGGAAATTCCTGTAATATTTCTAGCAATATTGTTTCCTTCCTAGGTTTTTGCTTAGAGATATGAAAACCAATGTCCTGGACAAACAGTGGGCTCTTGTTTGCCCTGCTTTTGTCAGTAAAATTTGTACAGAAACTGAGAATAAACTGTCAAATACTTAATAGTTCAACTTTCTTAAAGGGAAGAATGAGCATTTTTTAGTCAATGTTAGGGAAAAAGATAAGTTTTCATTGACTATATCTCAGATTGAATATAATCTTTTATATTTCTTACTTAATATGACGTAAACTTCAATATTAACTGTAATATAAGAAAACATATTTCCATTGGTCTGAAAAGTATGATTATTCTCTAGCTCATCCTTGTCCTAGGTACACATGTGCACAACTCCTGAAATTAATGCCAGCGGATCTCCAGTGTCATCACAGGAAATTTGAAAGCACTGTCTCTACAGAGATGTTTACTTTCTTACTTTTTGCTGGCAATGAGTCTGTGCAGTCTAGCTTATTGAAACCTAGAAGAGCAGAAAGGTATTTCAGATCCCAGGCACTCAATGAATGAGATGTTAAATGAATTTCATGTGGATCAGCCCCCAGAGGCTTGTCACAATAGATAAGGCAAAGAGGATAGATGCTGCATTAGTTCATGTGTGCTTCTGAGTAGCAGAGCTAATAACTGAATCATAATTTCACTTCGGGACACAAGGCTACTATATACTGTCCTCCTTTGATCTCTTCACCCATTCCAGCAAGCTGGGAAAATATCATAATAAAACTTTCTAAATACATGCAAGAAGAAAACTGGTGAAACCTTATAAAATAGCCAAACCATTCCACAAGCAGCACTTATTATTAACCCCTTTTAACAGAGAAGTGCCAGACATGGTTTTTATTTCTAGTCCTCAAGATATGGAAGCCTATATTCAAATATTTGTATGTGGGATAGCAGTGAAAACTTCATGTGTGAGAGACTGTTTCTGTTTGACAAATCCTCCCATTTAACTCTTGTTGAGAAGCTGATGTGGAGGCACCTGAGCTGATAGTTCAGGAGAAGAGCATATTGAGCTCAGACCACAGCAGCTCATTTACTTTTGTTCTTCATGAGAGATTAAATACGTAATGAAGGGAGTAGTGTTGAGGAGCTGCTTTTCACCAGCTCTCAGTAGCTGAGTACAACAGAGGCTGTGTGGGACCAAGATGCAATTTTGGCTTTTGTTAGCAGTTGTGCCAATGTTAGTGCTTCCAAAGACCTGCCTCCTGCTCACATCTCCAGGCAGGAAGCACCACTACTGGCAGCAAACATCAGCCTTGTGGCTGACCAAAACTGATGATTTAATGTGAGAAAATACCAGGGAGTATCAATTGGTCTGGTTACTTTTCCTCCCTCTACTCCAGAAGTTGTCTCCAAAAAATGTTTTACTGTAATCCCAGGAAACCCTGATGAGTAGTTCTACCTGACAGATATTGTCTCTCCAAATTCCTTTGATTATAGATGCTGCCTCTGTGCAAGTCACACACCATTCAGCAGCCTCAAGGCTTCCTTTACCTTTTTGAGGAAAAAAGTACACAACTGGTTACTCCTGCAACTACGGATTTTAAAAAACCCCAAAACTTGCATGTCTTTTTTGTGAGTTACTCACATGCAAGAATTTATCATATTATTAATTTTCTACAAATTATAGGCAAATTATGTAGTGAACATTTTAATGCTATGACTGTGATTTTGTGTGTGTGTGTTCATTCCAGTTGTTTTGATTCACTTCTGCACCACAGAGAAAATCCCAGCACAGAATGCATTGGCAGTTATTTTAGATTTCAGGGCATTGTATAGCTCAGCATTTTGGCTGAACAAATGAAGGAGGGATAACACACATGTTATTATTGCCTCTAATCTGAACACCCAAAAAGTGACTACTGAGGTCATCACTGCCTTTCCAGTCTGAGGTAAAATTACAAACCATCACCACGTTTAACTGGCTTTTTGCTCTGGCAAAGTAAGGGAGGGAAAACAAGATATTATCTCAATGTGGTTTTTTATTTAGTATAAATTCTCCAACAAGTGGATTCTGGAATAATCACAATCCGTGGTCATGATGTACATACAAATAAAATCACTTTCCCAACCATCTGCGTGCATACAAGTTAATCAAGTTCCAGTTGAGCCATTTTTTATGAATGTTCCATGAAAGAGGTAAAGTGTGTTCCTTGCCTCTGAATAAAAGCACAATGAAATATGATTAAACAGTGATTTTTAGGTGAAAGAGAACAGTATATAAATGAAAATCCCTCTTGCTCTTAAGAAAACGAGGTCTGAAATGCTTTGGAAATCGATTTATGAAATCAGAATGTTCTAATAAGTCATAATTTGAGAGATGAACAAATTATTCCATATCACCAGCCTACTTATTGCTATCAAGATGATTGACATTATAGTACCTATTGCCCACTATTTTGCTTTGGTATTACAGTCATCTTGTTACTACAAGCTGAAAATTTCCATTTCAGAAGAAATCCTCAAATCTATCTTAATTCTTATTCTGTTGATCACTATTTGTTTTCTGGTTTGTGTTAAGGACAGATTTTCACTGCTATTAACTCCATTTTCTTGAGAGTTTAGATGACGTATCTCCACTGAGTCAGAGAACAGGCAGATTTCTGCTTGCCAGTCTCACAAGTCTTTGTTTCCCAAGTCATGGTAGTTTGTTTGTTCTAGCACAAAAAAACTTCAAGGTTTTTACGCCTATTTCCCATATTACTTAAGAACTTTAGGGGACTATTTCTCTAGGCAATTAACTGCTATGTGGAGAATTTGCACACATCTCTGTTGATAAACACCATGTCTGCATTATTCCATTTCAACAGTGAATTAAAAAGAACCCCAAAGACATTCTGAGTTACAACTCATAAGGAGACACCTTTGTCTGTGGTTATACAAAGAGGACTTTAATGTATGTGAAGTTTGCTGTAACATTGCTGCTTTTCATTTCTTTAATGATTACTTAAGGTCTGCAATGTGGACATACTTTCCTGCTTATGTATTGGTATGGCCAGTACTTTTCCTGTCCCCAGAGCCCCAGGATTTGGTCCTTCATTTTTAAAATATAACCATTTTTTCCCTATTATGAATGGCCCTTGCTTCATAGGCCACCACTGTACAAGTTTATTCATTTTTCACTGATCTAGTTGTTGCACTGAAATTAGCTCACCAATAAGTGTCTGTCACCTCTCTGGGGGGCACTCTGTAAACAGCCATTAAGTAAAATGCACACAGGCAGGTAGGCATATAAACACATAAACAAAGACCCTTTGAAAAACAAAGTGATTCTTTTCTCCAAGTGAATTTTCTTCTGCTTCTCTACTTGAAAGTTAGGAGATAAAAATTTAATTAAGGAATGAAGTAAACAGAATGAGTAATTAGGCTCATTTGTTGTCCTGAGGCTGAGCTCTCCTGGTGACCTGGGTGACCGGGTTATGAAGTTCCATATTGTTCAAAATCCAAGTGTTTTTGTGCTCACAGTGCTAAGTACAGGATTCTTGTGATTCATGGGTTGCTGTCACCGTGCATGCCTGCTAATGGAAAACATACAGGATACAAACAAATGTGCAGTAACTCGGGTGCCTAACAGCTTGGAAAACAGCCATTCGCTTGTCAAGTTCTTCATGGAGAGTAGCTGGAAGCCTTGTCAGCCACACTTTGTTCTCTAATGTATCTAACCTTGTTTTATTGCTGCTTTCTCAGATAGACAGGTACAGCTCAACTTGAATCATGGTGGGTTTGTTGTTGTTATTGTTGCTTCAGATTGAAGGTTTTTTGTGGCTTTTCTTTTCGTGCAAACAAGCATGTCATCACTATCCTTTTCCCATCTCTGGTGCACAATCTAAGATTACTGGGATAGCATTTGTGGCAACAGAGTGATCTTAAATAGTGTTAGTGATACAAATCATTTTACCTTGCTAGCAATGAGTTAGAAATGTCTGGACTTTAAATCAGGCATGCGGTGGTAGCATAGAGCACACATGCTGTACTGGATGTCCTGAGGGCTGTGAGATCAATTCAGCTTTGCTCAGCCGTGTCAACAGCAAATATCTAAAGATGCTGACAAGGCTCAGCTTGATAGGTTGAAGAAATTTAACTGCTTTGATAAGGTTAAAGGGGGAATCCAGGCAAGAATAGAAAACAAAACAAAACACTGTTTAGAAGCTTGGCTGCACACTGCAGCAACCAACTGATGACTGACAATACAACCAGTGCAAATTACCTTTCCCCCAGAAAAAAAAAATTAACAAGCTGTGTATGGAAAAGGAATCAGCTGGTCTCTACAATCCTTCCTGCTCTATCTGGTGTCAGGCAATGACACCAACAAAACCAATTACACTGCTGTTCCTGTCTGTATCATAAGGCCTGTCAGTGTTATGGGGCTGAGAGCTTCAGAAGAGGTTGCCTCCAAAATGCAAAATTTTATCCTGAGTTTAAACTTTTCTACTGGAGAAGAACTCAGCAAATAGGTTTAGGGATTTAAAAACCTTTTTTTTCTGTGGAAGAATTGAAGCAGTGGCTTATCACAAAAAAAAGATGATAGAGCTGCAGGGTAATATTGGAAACCCACCTAATCAGTACAAGGGTCTTCATAGTAAGACCTTTGATAAATTGGTTTCAAATTCCTTTTTGTATGCACACAGTTTCAAGTATGTTCTTGAGTGATTTAAAGAGTGTATAGGTTTGTCAGTCTATCGACTTGTTTTCTAAATGAAAGCTAGTTTTTTCTGAAGAACTTACTAATACAGTGTTACTCTTGAAATTACTTTTGTCTGTGTTCCTACCTCAAAAGAAAAAAGAAAAAAATACATTCTAAAATTGGTATCTTTTATCCATCCACCATAAAATGCAAGATATACACAGGCATATTAGGCATCTTCCATTACCAATTAAAGGAATTAGGCCTGTCCAGAATGTTTCATTTCTTTCAGATTTTACCAAAGCTTGTGTCCTTTGGACTATTTCTAGGTTTTATGGTCTGTAAAGAATAACAAGCAGAGAAATCATGAAGCATTTGATGCTTGTCACAGATCAGGCTGGCCTTTGTGAGTCCTGACACTTCTTTGTCTGACAGAATATGGTACATGGAGAAATGCTAACCAACAGCAGGCTGCTGAGATTTACAAAATTTCCAGTTAAGTGGGAAACAAAATTACAGATCAAACCAGTTGCTAAATTCAATAGTAATTGAGTGTTCAGGGGGATTAAATGGAGAAAAAAGTATGGAGAAGTGCTATAAGAACCTCAAGAGTGGCAGGAAGTAATTTTTAGGGAGTTGCAGGAACAGTCAAGTAGCTGTAACCTGACTTGGAATAACTAGTACAGAACTGTGGGCAGTCCAATTCCTTCTGGAGAGCAAAGTGATGAAAATCTCTGTTTTTGAGACTGGAGTGGACTGGACAAAATTATGTGGAAAAAATGTGGTATTGGCAGAGACTCAGGGATCCATACTAATCTCTTTCAAATAAGTCTATGGTGTGACAATCCTTGTGAATCTAACAACCTCAAGTACTGAAAATGTAAATTATTAAGTCTTAAAAAAAAAAAAACAAAACAGAGTTGTTAGGCAAAAACATGGATTGGAACTAAAATGCATAGGATCGCACAGTGCTATATTTTGTTTAATACTATGTTTCTAGAAGCAGCCAAATCACTGACATTTCAGAGTTACGATAAAATGTCATTAGTCATGCTGGCTATAATTTGGGAGAGTGGTTCTTTTACTAATATAAGAGGTTGATGTAGTGTTTTTATACTGAACTATCAGCTGAAATTCAGAAGACACAGTGCATAGCACCAGCCTATTCAGACTGACTTTGATAGAAAGGCTTAGGAGCTTGTTTGGTTCATTTTTACTTAGAGATTAATGTTTATTGCCTTCTTTTAATGGACATTGCGGCATAGGTTACTTTAATTTGATAAATTTTAATTTTGGCTGCTTTTTTCTACTGGAAACTCTGAGGCAAAGCAGGTGGCATTGTTCCCTGGAGATCTAAGAGAAGCAGAAACTGAAACAAAGCATGAATTAGATTTGTTAGAATAAATTTTAGGGAATATAGCTCAAAAGGAAATTATTCTTGCTTTGTTGTCTTCAGTCTCAAAGTTACAATGGTTCATATATTGCACAAAGTGAAGTGTATCTCTCAAATGCAATCACTTTAAAAAATAGATTTATTTTATTTTATGACAGACAGAGTGTGATGTTGGCCTTCAGAAAGCAGACTGGGCATTTAGAAACAGGTGCCCCTGTAATTTGAATGACAACCTTGCCACTACTTAAAAAAAGCAAGAGATGTTTACAGCCATTTCAGGGAGTGCATCTTATAGGAAAGCTTGGCCCTGATGCCACCTCTATTTTGTTGAGTTACCTTTCAGGCAGCAGGAGAGTTACAAAACAGAACAGAATATATTGTGACCTTGTCCACTGAAGGTCTTGAACCAGTTTTCTATCATTTCCCTACATTCCAATGACTCTTTTGATATTTCACTTAAATGCCCTGAAGATCAGCCAGCCTTCTCACCCAAGAAAATACTGATGAGGCCTGCATCATGTTTATCAAAATGTTTATGTTTCCTTTTGTCTCAAATTTCTTGCTACAAAGAAGGTAAAATGATGAGGAAATGTTCATTGTTCATTGGTCCAAGTTTCATTTGTTTCTTTTGTTTGTTTGATTTAAGTTCTTACCCTTTCCATATCAAAATACTGCATTTATACATTGGTGTCATTTAATTGTTTGTTTTTCTTTATACGTAGCATATATTCCCATGCTGACTTCCCAAAATGTTAACCACTAAAACAATGATGCAATTATGACTTAGTGCTGACTCTTCAAAAATGTTTCAATATTCCCAGTTCCATCCTGAGCTGCCACTGGGTTTGTGAATATACTTGGTTAAACAACTTCATTCCTTGCATGTGATATTCCTCTTGCAACATGCAGGTAATGATGTCTGCCTCCTTACCGGATGCTATATTGGAGCAAGATTATCTACAAACGTACTTTAAAAATAGCAAAAGTTTGGCATTCTCACAGCTGAGACATTTGAGGTGAAAGTAGAATTTAAAATGTAAAAATTAGTGAGGAAATATGGCTGGAAACGTATTTAAACACACCCAAAATATAACATGCAAAACTGCTGACTGGGTTTTATTATCTGGGATTTTTACCTGGGACCCTGGAGATGTGCTGCAGGAATTCCTGCTTCTGAGAAGAATTTCATTCTAGATATAATCCTAATGTCTTTGTCTTCATATGTGTGATTCTGTAGAGAAACAAATGCATGTACAGCTTTCAAAATTTATAAAAGTAACTGTCAGGAGTAGGGGGTGCCAGTCACATCAACACATATTTTTGTTTTGTTTCTATAATCTTTTAGACAATCCTTATTATTTCTCCAATCCTGTGCATTTTTAGGGCTCATATACCACTTCTCACTGCAGCAGAACAGTGGCATCCCAGCACTGACACTTCCCATTAATTTTAAAGGAGCAGCTGTATTAGCATTTTTAAAACTGTCCACTTTTGTGGGAATGTATTTTAGCCTTCTTTGAACTTTCATTTATTTAGCCCAGATGAAGAAGTTTCTGTAACTCTTGTTTTTTAAATCTACCAATTTTTTTCTCCAAGTCAAGATTTCTTGGTTTCATTTTTTCCTATTTTGTAGGCCTCTGTTGATTTGGTGCAAAATCAAATAAATGATGCATTTTTGGAAGTAAGTCCAAGACATTTAATTTAACATTGTGCTTTGCCTAGATTCCACCTCTCCTCCCACATTCTGTCACTGTTTTGAGTAGATGATTTTCAGAGTGTCTTGGGCTTCCTAGTGCAGCAATTGTTCTTTTGCATGATGCAGCACAACTCTGAGAGGTGTGAAACTGCCATTTAAACAGGCATCAGCTACGTGTGTACCCATGGGCACCAAAGAGCTTTATGAAAACTCTGGTTGTTGCAAGCCAGATAATATATCCAGGAGGAAAACAACATTAAAAGATTGCTTAAATGATCAAAACAGAAAAGATGAATAATGACACAACACTGAGAATTTCTGATTATTGAACCAGTAACAAAGCACACTTCTCAGTTCTCCTCAAACAGACCCTGTCAGGGAAACAAAGCAAGTCAAAACCAAGAAGCACAGAAAGGTCTTCTTTCTGTGAAGTTTTGATCCTTTGCCTGCTACTTTGAAGAGTGAGTTGCATAATAGCTTGAACGAACTGTTAGCATTTTAATTATTTAAAAGGTCATCAGTGCATGGGAGAGCTATGCTAAAAGCTAGAAAAGGTTTTTCAAATCAAACAGAAAAGGCAGGAACAAACTACAGGCAAACCCATAAAGGATAGCTGAAGTGCAGGAACAAACCTTATGGAAAATTCTGCTAGAGACCGCTGCCCTGGACTCATTCACTTGCCTGTGGCATTGAAGAACTACTTTGAATCCAACCATGTTTACAGTCCCAGTATTCATATTTCCTTATTTAACAGAATATAACTAGTTCAAATTTTATTTATCCATCTGCTGAGCCATTGATTTAATATCCGGCTACCTTTGCTAATTTTAGAAGCCGTATGGTAAAGTTTTTTTTTCTGAAGAGGAAAGATGACCTTATAATTTTGACCTGTGTCAGTATGTGCCAGTTTTAATTAAAAAGCAGGAGTTAGTTCAGAGACCAAAGTATTCTACACTTCTTGGAAATGTAAAGTAAATTAAAAAAAAATGACTGAGTTGTAACTACTATTGACAGAAGAATGTTCATTTGCTATAGAACTGAATTTCCATATTGCCATAGAGTAGATGGCAATCCTACTCTTAACCAGGCTGTCTGCAAGAATCAGATGTTTTATGATAAAAGTAGGGCAGCCTGATACTCTGAAATACCTCAAAACCATAGAGACAGAAGTTTGCATAGTGCTTGAAAGGACTTGCTAAAGACAGTGCAAACAAAGAAGTATTAGAAACTCAAAGTATCAAATAGAAGTAATGTATTACAAACACAGTTACATAACAATAGTAGTTGAGTATGCAATGTGTGAGATTCCAGTATTTTCCTTTCTTAGCAAGCCCTGCAAACTAAGTTTGAAACATTGTTTGGTTTCCCCTTAAGATTCAAATACCATTTTACAGGAAGAGAGGTGCAAAACTTATCTATGTTCCTAAAGCTTTGATGTGTTTCAAGGAGTTCCAACAGAAAGATTTAAGCGGTCAGCTCAAGCTAAACCCATTCCTAGAGCTCCTCCACAGGCATGGATACTCCACATATTTCCCAAAAGAATTAATATAATTGCAGGGGGAAGGGAGGGATGAATAAAGGGTGCAGATTATTTAAGAGAAGGATGAGGAGGATGGGGAAAGCAGGACCAGGGCCATCAGCTGTGTTCTGAGCAACAGGGTTTTCTGAGCAGATCACAGAGCTGAAATATCTCAGATGCTTCACCTGTGCAACTGAATACACAGTGTGAATCTTTCAGAATAAAAATTTTTTGGTGTCTCTAAGTGCATTATGGCATTTCCACAGTTGCTGTCATCTTCTTCAGATGAACCATGAGTAATTAAGGGCAAAGGACAGAAAAACAGAGTAATGACTACGATAACAAACTCTAAAACAACAGTGAGAGACGCCATTGATATTGGGGTGCTGTTGCAATGAAATTGCTTGTCTATGCTCCTCTCTCCAAAAATAAGCACATTTAAAGCTCTATTTTGCTCTTGTATTTGCATTGCAGAAAAACAGCAATATCTGTCCAGGAATGGAAATCAGTTCTCCATCCTTTTCAATTCAGAGAAATAAACACAATTAACTTTCATGGTCTTCCTATTTTGGAGAACTACCTGGGTCCTCCCTTTGCAGACAGGGGGATCAGTGGATTACAATGGGTCTGGGCACAAAGATCCCACCAAATCTTTTAGGGAGTGACTTGACTTCTCCAGATGTTAGGTCCAGGGGAGTATCTCATGCGGAGGTTTCTGGTGAGGTAAATGCAGTAGCTTTGTGAGAATTTTTGGACATGGGTTTGAAGAGAAGGTTGGTGTGAGTATTGCAGAGAAGCAAAGTGCTATGTGGGAAGTGGAGAGTGAGGAAAGGCTGCAAATGTCACCAGATTTTAGAGACACATAAAGGAAAATACAATCTTTTGTTTTATACACTTGGGTTTATACTATGGTGAGCATCCACATCTAATACTCAAAAAAATGTCCTGCCTTTTAATTAAAAAATGGCACACAAGGTCAGAGAGGTGTTGCACTTTACCTCTCACTGTTTTGCATTGAATGACCTATTGGAAGGTACAAGAGGAGTACAGAGATAATAATCTCCTTACAACCCATGTATGTCTTAATCCTTCTATCACAGACTATTGTGCCTAAGGTCTTATGAATTTCTTTTTCAAGGTGAAGCTGCCTTTCTTACAATGAAATTTAAAAATAGTCATGAACTACTTACATTTCCTCTCTGCTAAGCAATCTTGCACAGCTCAGTGGGGTCAGTGGGGTCATGTTTTCCAGGCTCTAAGAAGAAACTTGATGTGCACAGATTTTCTGCTGTTATAAATGAAAACCTTGCACCTACATCTGGATTGCAAAGCAGGTGTTTTACTCAGCTCATCCCATATGCCCCAGCCTCCCAGCAGTGCATGAGAGGGGAGTGCAACTCAGGTCCCTCTCAGCTGCTGTGTTCTTCCCCAGGGAAATCAGGACAAGGAAAACAAGGCACACCTGGGATTCTTGCTGGCACAGGGACAGCATGTGGCCAGCAGATATCATACATCTCATGGGACAGACATAACAGGGAGTGAATGAACCCTGCACTGTAGTTGTGCCCCTGTGACTTTGTACGATTTCAGACTTCTGCTGATGCAGCTTTGCTATTTAAAGATGAATATGCTCCTAGTGTCTGCCTGCCTTGCCTTTCTTCCAGCTCAATTCCCTGTCAGACTCGTGTTGCAGGAACTTGATTTTGTTAAGCTGAAGCAGCTGTTCCAACAGTTAAATCAGAAATCTCCTCTTGTAACATGTGATCATTGCCCTGTGCCTGCACAGAGGTGTGCACACACACCCCTGGAAGCCTGCTCTGTCAGGCACACAGACATTCTGTCCCCCTGCCTCCTTACACCTCAGTCTAAACTTGCCTGGAGACTTGAACAAGTCTCCTGCATCTGACAGCCTCCAGAATGAGACAGCACACAGGATACGTGGCAGAAATATGCAGTAGCATAAGAAGACTTGCCCATTTGCAAAGTATTAGAGTAGAATGGTACCTGGATGGACCATCTGACCCCTGTTGCCACTGCACAGTTTTGCAATAAACATTTGTGCCTGAAAAATATTCTTTCCACTAGCTTTTGTTTCAGATTTAAAAAAGGAACAGGAGCATTTGAGTTGCTCCTGATTGTCTCCACAAGTCAGTAACTGATTTTTCATAGGAAAAGCTGTCAAGTCTGAAAAAAGGTATTTGTTTCTTGACATTTCTGTCAACACTTGAATTCCTGCTGCAGCACATATGACCATCATTTTCCATAAGAAGAGAGGCTAACTATTGTCCAGAGGACTTCAAGAATGGAGTATGCTGTGCCAAGAGGGACGCTGAGAGATGAAATGGCGTTGAATAATTACACATATGTTGTACTTTTATAAAAAGCAATAAAAAGTAGACATGCTCACCAAGGAACATGCCTTGCGGAGCTTCTGTGTAATGGAGATAATTAGGAAAAACTGCGAAGCAAGAAAATTAATGACTCATCAATTAACCTCCCCATTGTTATCAAAATGAATTACTTAAACCAGAGTTCCACTCAGTGCAGCAGCTGTGGTTAACAATTATTTCATATTCAGCTTGCCAAAGACCTGGGAGGGCTGGGGTTTCAGAGGCATCTCTGGAGCTCTGAACACCTTGAAGGCCAGGAGCAGTGGGATGTGTGGAGGTGGCAGGGCTGATGGCAGCCAGCAGCTCAGGACATGGTGCTTGCTGCTGGGTCACCTGGCTGCTAAAACACAGCCTCATTTTCTGCCTCTGAGCTGATTTACCTTATGCACTTCAGGAGATACATGGTCTCAAAGACCTATTTTGGTTTCTAAGTCCCCTTGAGAGGCAAAATTAGAGACCCCTCATTTTTTTAATTTTTGTTTCTAAGCAACGCTTTTGTCTGCAAATCATCTCAGTACTTCACAGGCTGTGAAGGTCTGAGAGGTCAAAAATATTTATAGTCCCATTATATATAAACTAAAAAAAATCCAGAGGTTTCTTTCAGCATCTCACAGATTATTTAGGGGAGAAATTCAAATTTCAGGATTGCAACACAGTTGCCCTAGCACAGAGCATTTTGTTTGCTGTAACAGTTGTATCTGGCTGCATATTTCAACAAGCCACATTTTGATTCAATAAGAGCTAAAGCAGCAAGTAAAAAATGGAGATGCTTTCAGGTTTTGGAGGATTTCTGGTCTTTTGGACATCAGGTCTCTGCTCCCTGATTAGCCATGTACTGGCTTTGAGCAGGACCAGAAAATTTGGATTTTCATGGCATTTTTCTGGCTAATAATGCTTTGAGTCCTATTGACCAAATGTTATAAAGGAATGGTGAATTTGTTCAAAACTAGTCCTAGCTTTTAGCAGTTTTAGTAGTACAACATATTTAGGGAGGCAAATTTTTACATTGTACTTGGAAACTTTTGATGTACAAGGCTTAGGGCTCTGAAGAGAAGAAATTAAGACCCCAAATATGTAGTCAAGTGAGGGCCAAAACCACCATCTCTAGCTTTATGCTGTCCTAGGGGTCAGCTCCTTGTTTGTCCTGGCACAAGGCTGCTTGTAAATTTGTTAACATAATATGGTACAGAGACACCTATAATTCTGTTTTGGAGTATTTTTCACCTTTGTCCTTACTCACAATAATTTTCTTTGACTAACAGAGCAGACGATGACTCATGGAGTGCAAATGAATAATACACGGTGCTGTCAGGCTTTTGGTATGTTCACCAGAGTAGAAAGTCAACTTTTCTTTACCTTCAGCAAGCAAAGGAGCCTAAAAAGCTACAAAAAATATACAAGCACACACACACAGGCCCTATCTCCAGAGTAAAAAATAAAGAAATAAAGAGAAGTTTGCTGCTTTCCTGCAACCACCATAATTTAATCTTTCTCACTTTTCAGCTTCTACAGGAGAATTTTCTCTCTCTTCATATTCACAGGACTCCAGGGTGCTCTCATATATATCTTGTGAATGATTCAGGCCAGAAAGAGAGATTAAATTTAAACATGGTAAACTAACCTTCTGGTGATACCTACCAAATGTGGTAGTGACTCTGTTTAGCTGACACCTCCTGCATAGCAGGAAGGAGTGAGGGAGTACTCTTCCTCTGTAGAGAAATGTCACCAGTCACAATGGGAGCCAAAGTGTTCTTTCATATTTAGAATTTCATGTAATGATCAAGATTTTATTAAACCTCTTTATTTCAACCCTCCCAGTTTAATTCTAACTTTCACAATTACTTAGCCATGCAATCATAGTCAAAATTGAACCGTTTCCACCAAGCATTTTTCTTTTGCCAGAATTCCAGGGATAGAAATGTGCCATCAGAGTTTTCACAGCCAGTCCTATTCCCTGGTGGTGTGTTTCTGCTCTTTCAAAGGCAATGTGACAGGAGTTCTGAAAGCTATTGCTTAGGAACCATTGATAAATATGGTAATTTGTGTGGAAGAGGTGATCTGAGGATACTGTAAGCCTGAAAACCCAAAGCACTCCAGCCTTTGTAGTACTGCAGTAGGAGCACAGAACTAAATTATGAGTGTACACTCCATCTTTTCTAAATACAGTATTGTTAATGGGTTGATGCTGCTGACGTTTCTGTCTCTTAGCATTGCTGACGTGACCAGTCTGCAGCAATCTGTAACAACAGAGAATTCTTGGCCTCTCTTCAGTTCATAAACCTTTTGTAGTATGCCACTTGTCACCAGGGTTCAATTAATTTAGTCTGCTGTTAGTAATGTGTGATTTGTTTTTCCTCCTGTTTCACTGGTAGCTGGAGTGCTTAGTACAGATAAGTTGCTCTCAACTCTGTTCTGTAACTTAAGAGCTGCTCAATTTAGAAAAGAGTGGGGGTATGTTAAGCTAACCATGGTGTCAGCTTTTAGAGAGTTGTAGAGTGGCTCAAACTTTTTTTTTTTTCAATACAAGATCCATCACGAGCCACTCTTAAAAGAAATCTATAAGCATGGAAATTTTCTGCAACATTCTTTAGCCTGTGGTCAGAAGAAGCTTACACTTTCACAGTCCTAATTTAATTTTGCCCTTACATGCTTATCCTTGTCTGGCTTTCTCAGTAAATTCCTATCTACTTTAAGTATATAAATTTTTCTTCAGTGATGAACACAGGTTACCCACACCAAAGAAAATATTTCTAAAAAAAGTACAGAACAGCACTGTGATTAAGTTGGATATTTACCATTGGTGAAATTCATGAATTCCGCCTGAATTTTCACTCAGATTTTTTCATTGCACTTATTTCTGAACCTACTACCTTCAGGCACATAAAAGGCCCTCCTGGAATCTGGCTCATTTAAGACCTATGTTTCCTATTCAGTCTTGAAGCATATAATTAAATCTAGTTATGCTGCTTTTTCATTTCCCCTTTATCTGAAAAATCTAAATCCATTTATGTTTCCTTATTTCTCTCTATCCCACCCATAACTCCCTCCTTTAGCTTTCTGCATAATTGATACCCTTTGTGTTAACTTCAGATGTATGCCTTTTTTTGTTGTGTAATTTAGGCTTTCAGAAAGATCTGAGTCTTCTGTCAACTAGTTGCCTTACATTAGATAACTATTATGCTGAAGGCCATCTTGAAGTAGTGATATTTGACTTTAAGTTCAGCATGTAGATGAGGCTAAACTGTGTTACAACTGCACACACACACACACACAGAGCATATCTCCAAAGTAAGAGAAAAAAGTGGTGTAGAGCCATTTAACTCTTGGTGTTTCATACATAAGAAAACAAACAAATGTTTGAGTCTATTGAAAGGATTTTTACTGAGGTTTCCAAAGTCAAATACTTTAAGGAAACATCAGATTTGATGAAAAGTCAGAAAGTCTCTGTATATATGTATGTCTTTAACTGCCTGATGAGATGTGTAATAGATAAACTTCATAATCTGAGGTCTCTGCTGTGGTCAATGAATGGGTGAATAATATTCAGGGAGCTAGGCAGGAACACGTTTGAAAACAGCTCTTACCTGTAAGATGCCTGCTGATGCATGGCAGAAAAAAGGTGGCCTCTCTTGAGGGAGGATGGGGCTGCAGCAACACAGTCATATAGCTTTCAGTGGTTTCTTGGAGAGCCCTTGGAGAGTCAACCAGGGGCTCTAAAGTCAAACTTCCAAAAACTGTCTGAAATTCAGAGCCCAAATTCTCTGTGCATTCAGTAGAGAGAGGTGGTAGCTGACAGACAGCTCCAAAGACAGATGTCTGCATGTTTGAATAATTCTCGGTATGTGTTTCTCACTTCCTGGGTGCACAAATTTAGCCTCTAAGGCTATTCCTGGGCCCAGCTAAAAACTTCTGAGATTTGTTGTCTGAATGCATAATGTGCTATGGGAAGCTAAATCCTGTGAATAACCAGACTTACATATTTTGAATGTAACTTGAAATCAGCGGAGACAATTCCACATCAGAACAATTCCACATCCACTGCCTTACCTCTCCCAGGGGCTACAGTGATTAAAGCATTGCTACTTGCATGTGACAGAAGTGAGCTCCACAGAAAAGCCTGTGCTGAAATACCCACATCTCTAATCAGAAGAACTGGAGAGCGTGCAATACATAAGTCACAGGACTACACACTTCACAATAAAAATAAAATTAATATTGTTTATTTGCTATGAGAGAGGCCCTGGGGCAGGAGTGTGCAGCAGCACCAGGATTCACGAGATAAGTGAGCCACAGGCAGGAGGCATTCTGGTGGGCATCCAGTCCTGTAAGAAGGGATGAAGAACAGAGGGAGACTCTTCCAGCAGTGGCAAATGCCTTCACCCAGAATCCATTTGCTTTGAAGGTGGGGATGGCAGCATTCACAGGAAATTATGGTCTGGCTGGGTTCACAAGTAGATGGACTAAAAAAATGGTTAGATGATGGGTCACATGAGGCAGGCTCTAACAGATTCACTCTACTGGTGTATCTGTAACTACCTGCTAGATTAGGGATCTGTCCTGAGGACCATCCTGTTATCTTTATTGATGTTTTAGATTAGATGTTGGCGTGTACTCTTATCGTGTTTGCAGGTCACAGAAGATTGGAAAGGACTGCTTGATATACTTGAGGGCAGAATTGCCATCCACAGGGACCTAAATAAACTGACAGGAATCTTATGAAATTCAGCAAGGACAAATGCACAGCTCTGTACCTGTGAAGAAAAAATCCTGCCATAAAACATAGTCTGGGGACTGACTGCTTGGGGAGTATCTCTGCAGGAAAGGACCTGAGGATCTTGGGAAACATGAGGATGAGCCAGCAGTGTGTACTGCCTGCAAAGAAGGCCCAAAGTATCTTGGGTTGTTTTAACAAGAGCACAGGCTCTGCCACAGTAGATTCAGGAAAGTAATTATGCATTTCTACTCAACACTCGCTGCAGTACATTTAGAGTACTGTGACCTTCTCTGCCCTGCCCTGCCATGACCACTGAAGAAAAGACATTGATAAAGCAGAGGGAGTTCAGCAGAGGGTCACCAACTCGGACTTCAGCACTCATCCTGTGAGGAGGAGTTGAGAGAGGACTGGCTCACACTGCACAAGAAGCAACTTTTAGAGCAACTAACAGAATTCCCCCCACCAGGCACCTATGGGGAGGTTGCAAAAGGCAATGGGGATAATGAAATCAGGAAAAGTTGTGACTTGATTTAAGGAAATCCTTTTTTGAAAAACAGGCAGGGGACCAGGTTGCCCAGCGAGGTTGTGAGCAACCACATCTTGTCCTCTGGCTGACCCTTCTTTCAGTTGGATAGGAGACTTTCTGAGGTCCCTCACAATCTGGCTTTTTCCATCAACTTATGACAGAAGGAATGCTAGAGTCTGAAGTGGCATTGAATAGCATAGGTATGTGAGTACATAGTACATAGGTATGTGAGTAAATAAAAAAATTCACTGAATAATGGGGTTAAATCCAAATACTGAATAGCCCCTAACGCACTGAGCACTATCGATGCTCTGCTCTGAGGAAGGCCTGGGTCCAGTGCAAAGATACAGCATGCAGATATCTAGTTTCTGGGTAATAATGAATATTACTAAAAGGACAAAATGTTTGTTTCACACGTGGTTCGAATGCCATTATTTCCTGACTTTGAGAAGCTTGACTTTTCAGCCTTAATGTCCTTTTAACACAGTTTTCATGTAATACTCTATAAACAACACAAGAGGTTTTACACTGAAAATGTGTTTAGATGTTTGCTTTATCATTGTGCCAGAGGTTCCTCTCCTTGACAGATTGTCGTACTGATATGGCTGGCTTTCTTTGCACTTAATCATGCATGAAGCATAAACAGGGTGAAGGGTGTTTCATTTCAAAGTCTATGAATGGTAATCTTGCTGGCTGCTGTGCTGGCCAAGTGCATTAGGATGTTATGCAGTCTGTTGGTTCAAGTGGCAAGCTTGTAAGTCCCAGGAGATAAATGCCCATATTTTTTTCCCTCATGTTAGTCTCTGCCAACTGGAGCTGTGTCAGACTTTTTGGACAGATCAACCGATCAATGCTTTTGTATCCTTACTTACATCAATCATCTTTTCTATTATGAACCATATCCCAAAATCCCTGTCTACACAAACTTCTCATTGACATCATCAAGAGCCCCTGGGACAGCAGGATTTGATAAAACAATAACTGCTAAAAACAGGGAATGCTTCAATAAAACATAAAATGCAGCTGTATATTTAAACAGAAGGTCTGGTACACGAGTAAGGAATTTACCTGGCCCATATCTCTTCTGTACTTCTGCAGAGTCTCTGCTGCTGGTAGCCTCTGCTCACCTTGGCCCACTGCATGCATGGAGATGGTGCAACCCATTCCTCTGGTTAAGGAGGTGGATACACAGCACAGCTGTCAATACTACATTTCATGCAACTATTTCTTCCTACAGTAAATAAGGTTTACTTGTATGTGTGTATGTGTGTGTGTCTAGGCATGTATGGGTATGTGTGCAACGTGTATGCAATACACTCCTATCCTGCAAGACAGGTACACCTCTGCTAAACCAAAAATACTGTTCCTTTACTGCTTCTTCATCTGCTGACACAGAACAACAGGAATGACATGAGCAAGGTTTGCAGGCATAATTACTATAAATTATCCTCCTCTTAGGCAACAGTGTCTTATCAAAAATTATCTACGCTGGAAAATATTATTTGTATCATTTCCTTTCATCTCTCCTATTATTTCACCATACCAGAAAGATTCACCTATCACAATAAAATATTTTTGTTTTCTAAAAGGAGATTTTTAATAATGAAAGCATTAGATTTTTGCTACATTCTCCTGCCACTGATTTTGAACAGAAATATTGTCAGGGAATGAACCTGTACTTGGGGGACTTAAAGCAGCAGAATACGTCTCAGGAAATTGGTATCAGATGTCACAGAATTGTTGTCACTAAAATTGCTGATATTCTGTTCAAAATGGCACCTAAGAATAACATAAAGAAGCTTGCCTGTTTTCAGCTGCTAAGATTTTCAAAATCATTGCATCACAACAATTGGAGTAGGCCTTTCTTACCCAGT
This sequence comes from Drymodes brunneopygia, assembly GCA_013400955.1. Classification (NCBI taxonomy): domain Eukaryota; kingdom Metazoa; phylum Chordata; class Aves; order Passeriformes; family Petroicidae; genus Drymodes; species Drymodes brunneopygia. The sequence goes on along the minus strand of VZTZ01026495.1, from coordinate 56,352 downwards.
ACTTCCCTTCTGACAAAGCCAGAAGAAGGAAGAAAGATGGAATTTAAAAACTGAGCTGCATTTTTCTAATCTAATTGCTGGTGACAGAAAGTCTCCTCTATCAGTAGAGAAGTATGATGCAGTAGCTGTTCAGCAGCATTAATAGCCATCCCCACTAACTTTACATGTCAAAACATGACAGGTGCTTTTGACAGCTGGGACCAGTGGTTGAGGAGGTGTAAGTGTTGCAGTGATGTGACCATGCACTCACTGATTTAAGATATATGCATGTATAGGAACTGCCATCTTAACTGCTGAGAAGAAGTGAACCAGCCATTTCCAGCCCTAAAAATAAGATTCTCTGTAGCTTGAACAGAAAGACTGCATTTGGGAGCTGGAGAATATAAAAGCCATATAATTTAAGGATCAAGAGAAGAACAGGAATTAAAAATCCAGTATGACAGGTGACATATGGACACTTTAGTAGTCATAGTTAGAACATAGAAATTAAATTATGATTTAGTGAAGCTATTTTTGAGACATATGCAATTTAGTATAAAAATATTGTAGCTGAATACCAAATTATATTTCTGGAATTAAACATTTTCCTGACTTCTTCTGAACACAAGACACATTATTTATTAGGTTTTCTCAGAAGTATAGACATTTAACTGCTCATCCCTATTGAATAGCATGTTTCATTTAGTACTTAAAGAGCCTATGTGCATGCAAAATTGATAACTACAACTGGGTTCACAAGCTGCTCAGAATGCAAAGATGCCCATTTTTCATGTTCAAATGCCAAGTGGAACCCAAAAAGATGCATTTTATGTATGACAGGTGCATGCAGTCAGATTTTACAGATGCGCCTGAGATCTCATGCTTTCAATAATTTGGCATCTCTTCTGCAGTAGATACAAAACAGATCAAAGGATCAAAGATATCAAATGTTGTGGGTCACTGAAATACCATCGTGTACTTTCCAGTGCTGTGAATACTCTCTTGAGGTCCATGCATATCCTGTAAATGAAGTTGTTTGCCTCAACATGAGTTCAGCTGACACAGCCACTTTACTTGAAAAGTAAGATTTAAATACCAAGCTATATTGTCTGGTAATCCTTTTAATGATATTTAAAAGTCCTTGGACAGTTGGGTTTTCTAGAGAGCTACAATATACATAATGCAATCTTCTGTAATGAGTGACAAAGTATTTTACATGTTTCAGTATTAGACCTAAAAGCACCTTCAAAATATCAGCGTAGGATTTTTCATTCTGTCATTAGTATTTCTAGCTGTTTGTTGGAACACCATTGGGGGTACATGCCAAAGGGATAAAGGAAAAATATTTATGACTACAGGTGGTCTTTTTGGTTTTCTTCAGTGAAACCTCAGGCAAACCCCAGGCAATGCAGTACCCTCAGCACCACCCTGGAGTCCCTTAAGGTAGGACTAGTTGCAGCAGGATCCCACCCCATTAGATAGCTCCTTCCTGCCAAGTTCAGTCACTCCAAACTTTAATATTTAATGGAGAAATAAGATCATTTCTGAGCTGAGCAGATGGGTGAAGGAGCCTGTGAGTAATGTTTCATTGGTTAATTTTGCTTCCTAAAGTTTCACATTTCCTCAGTTTAAAAAAAATCCAGATGTCAACGAAAGCAAGGCAGACACACCTTGACATAAAATATCTTCAGGTCTTCTTCCTACCTTGAATGGTGAGGGTAGGGACAGAATTGGAAAGCCCAGTCTAAACAAAGGAGTAAAAATTCCCATATTTTAACTGAATTATATGCGAGACATTTTATTCCTTAGAGCTATTGCTTCATGTTCTGTGTGCATTCAGGTGAGTGGCAGTGTTACAGTGCATTAGTCACATTTTCTAATTCTCTCGTCTCTTTTCAAAAACAAATGCGGATTGTTGGATCAATCTAGATCACTCCAGAGCCTTAGTGTGGATGTTACATTCTGCATACTTCAGCTGGCACTTCTCATACACACTGCCCAGGAATAAAAGGGTCTGAAATGAGGTACTGCTGCTTTACTCCATTGCTAATGGAAAGGGAAAGTAGTCTTCTGACTGAAAGAATAAAGGTCCAAAGCTGTGTGAAAATATGGCAGACCCTAAATGTGGGGCTCAGATAAATCTGTACCAGAAGTACTAAATTCACTCTGTTCACATCTATTTTACAGCTTGAATTGAAGTTGCAGATTGCAGTTCCCTCATTACTTCAGGACTTTTTAAAAAGGTCTTTAAAAAACAGAGTAAAAAAGCTAGGAGGTTTATTGGAGATTTTGCTGTGCAAAACCTTCTGTTGTATGAGAGGTCAAGCCAAATGAAAGCAAAGGTTCTTTTTGGCTCCAAAATCAATAACTCTTTGGAATTACTGCAAAGACTTGGTGTACTACTGCCAACCCTTCAAAAGAAAAAAATCTATTTTCTGTGCCCTTATACTCACCCTGTCCACTTTGAAATTATACTGCTCATTGACAGAATTAATACAAGTGCAGTTTCCAATTTAATTGATGAAGCATTTTTTCAGTGGAGAAAATACAATTCTTTGTAGTAACTGATTTGTTACAAGTAAATAAAGGGTAATTATGTAGCCTGCTGTTCACTATATTAGACAATCCATTTAAGCTCCTGCTCTACAGATGTTTAAGTCTATACAGATGCTTGGCAGCAGACTGAGGGCATATTTACTGCCTATCTGCAGTGAGCAGGGACTAAAGTCACTAAATCTGCAAAATGTGGTAAGAGATCATACTGATTTTCTAACAGCCATCCAGCATTACATAGATACTTTATCATGGAGCTGTACACAAGTTACTTAGTCCTGCCTGTGGAGGCATTAATTAAGTGAGGAAAAGCAGCCTACAGATGCAGCCAGTCTTGCTTTCAGATGCAAACTGTGTGCCTGCAGCTTTTTTTTGTGTCTCAGCTTTACAGTTCCCTGCCGTTCCAACTTGGATGTTGGTCTTTTTGTTTAGCAAATGTCAACAGTTTGAAGGGCAGCTCTGGAAAAGAAGAGAAGCAGTGTAAAATAAAATTCATATTTTTGGTAGCTTAGCTTTGCCTGTGTTAAATGCAAGGCTATGTACAATGAACTGTGAAAACATGGCAAGAAATGACAGTGTCTCAGCTGATAATATCTACAGGAAACAAAACCCTGCAGAAATCTCAACTTGCTGTCAAAAACAGTCCAAACATTATACACATGGCTTGTACAGCTAAGAACCTGGAACCAGAGTGTGCTGAAGTGCTAAACTGGCTTTTGACAGCACTAGCATCTTGTGGGACAGAGGATGATTTTTTTCCTTTCACTACATTCTCTTAGTTTCATTTGGTGACTATTTAATTCAAACCTGAGAAACCAGCTGGGAGTTGAAAAAGCAGAGAGTCTGATATTCCTCTCAGACCTTTCAAAAAGTATGGGAGGGGAGGAGGAGGAGATCTACCTCCACTTCTGAAAGCTTAGTGAGATCATGACCAGAAAAAACCACTGCTGTTCAATTCACTGATAGATATTATTCCCTTCTTTAAAAAGTCTGCTGATTTTAATGTAAGGCTCTTTTGCCTCATTTAAAAAATATTCTCAGCACATTTTAGGCAGTTTTTTTCGTTCTTAATGTGAATGCCAAATGTCCAGTTGATATTCATATGCAGCTTGGTCCAAATCATTCGTAAGAAGGATTCAAGTACTTGGTAATTAGGCAGTGAGGTGGGGGCATATATGATAGAAATAATGGAGACAGAGAATAAGAATAAACACTATTTATTGTTTCATTGTTTAAGTCAGGAGTGTTCAACTCATGATCTGCAGATTTTGTGCATCCTGCCAGGACAGCTCCACTGCCTAACAGCCCATTCCTCTTTGCCGTGTTTTCTACTGATTTCTCAGGAGCAACAGGGAAGGCAGATGAGACACTCTGCTGGCAGTAACCTTATCCAAGCACCTTGCTTTCCTAGAGATGCTGCCACCAGGTGGGTGCACAGAATAGGGACTGAAAGAACTCACAGAGATTCTCCACCACCCATGCATCATAAGTGTGGTCGCATATTAATTGTCCAGTCTTCTTCTGACACTAGAAGAAGGTCTGAGGCCTGTTCTATATCACTTGCTTTAAAAAAAAATTTTTGTAAGTAGGTTACAATGTACGGTAGCAAAAGGAATCAAGGTTTTTTTTGCAAAAAAAGGTTTATGCAAAACAAGATAAAAATCACCTACTTAAACTGTGGGTTTCAGCTTGCTGATTTAAAATAATGGTATTTAAGTCTTTCTACTTTAACCAATGCACTAGCAATTAACTGTGTCAGTTGTCAGAAATTATCTGTACCTTCATGTTTAGGTCAGCAAACCAGTCCATTCCCAAGTAGAGAACAAATTAATTTGAGATTGTTGATTTCTTCCAGAGACGTGTGTGTGTCTGTGTGTCTGTGTGTCTGTGTGTGAAGAGCTTCATTAGGTGGTCACATTACTTTCAGCACATTGGAATGAAAATTCTTGCAGAAGTGCCAGCCATGAAGGGAAATGAGACATGTTGATTAAAAGGAATCAAGAAAAGAAAAAAAGGATATTGCTTTTTCAGAAGCGCAAATTACAAGCCAGGCCATGGTGAAAATCTCCTTGTCTGCACCGTTGATTTCATAACCTTCAGCTATCAAACCTCTTAGAGGAAAACTGGCATATTACTAGAGCTCTGCAAATACTTTGGACTTCTCAGCTTTAATTCATTTCAAGATGTCTTTTCTCCCTATTAGAAAGGTTTTCTATATTTCAAGAACCTAGCAGTGATACAGCTGTATTGACACCACATCTTATTTGAAAGACATATGATGTTTCCATGGGAAAAAACAACCTTCTGTATAAGGCTAACAAAAAAATTTGCAAAACTTTTCCTTCTGGGGAAGAAATTTTTAAAAATCCGACATGGATATATAAGAAAAAAAATACAATATGAATTGTATATCATTTCTCACTATGATTGCATAAAAGCTCCTGTTACTATATATGAAGGAGGCCATATCTGTAAGTTAGATAAGGCTATAAATTAGATAGGCTGTCTTGAGAACCATGGTTTTATATCCTCACACTTCCAAAGGCATACAAAAATAGGCTTTCATCCTGAGGGAAGTGGAAGTCTCTCTGTCAGTTTGGTAGAAGAAACAGCCAGTTGGTGGTGAGATGGAACACTAATCTGCAATTGCAGAAATACTTCTACTCCCCAGTATCAAGCCAGAGCCAAGTGAGGGTAATTGCTAGAAAAATAACCTTAAGCATTCACAAATTCATGAATGTTGATAAATTGAGGTTAGCTTTTACTAAACTCTTGATTTTCCTCAGCAAACTGTATAGATCTTTGTTACACTGTGGAGAAGGCTGTTTAGTTGTTTGTTGTCCCTGTCATTAAAACCATCTTCATGTTATATACATAACATACAGACATAAAACTCACACTAACTTTGATTTCTGGAAGTTCAAGAGCTTCTTTTCCTCCTTCAAAAGTGGTGCAAAATGCTTTCTTACATTCTTCACATGTTGTGAAAGGGTTAGAAAAGGAGATTTCAGATCAATGGCTTCCTAGAATTTTTAAGCTTGCAGTACTCATTTTCCTGATCCAGACTTTCCATGCTGGAGACAGACAGCACAATCAGTTCTCTTTTGATTAGGAAACTTAGCTTTTCCTGGGGTTGTCTGGAGCCATGTGTCATCTAGTCCTTTCATGCCCACCCATATCTCATCTGTATTCTCTTCCGTTTTGCTGAAATATAGCTAACATAAAAATTCTGCCCCAAAGTACTCTTTCTGTGTCAGAAATTTCTTTTGGGATTCTGCTGAGCATGTACTAAATTTCACAACCTAACATTTGGAATGGGCTCTGAACCACAACCATGAGGAGGACAGGAACACTGACAGCTACAGAAGTGGCTGCCCCAGGCTGGCAGGAAATGTGCTAAGTACTCCTGCAACTGTTGGATGGCTTCTGCTGTTGTAACCTTACAGGTGACCCACCAAAAGGCTGGATATACTGCCTAACTAATTGCATTGCTCCATTTTTTCTTTCCAAAATATTTGTCAAGTTTTGCCAGCACAGCCAAGGTTTTATGTTCCAGTGAAAGAGGTGTTGGTCACCCCTCTCTCCGTTGAAAAGAGCCACAGCTTTCCTTGGTGAAACAAGTCTAAGAAGGTTGTAAAGACACAAATATTAGACAAGAAATGATAAAGACACGATTAGAAATTTCAGCTTAGGAAGATGTGACTCTCAGAAGTGATACGACAGAAATGGTGCTGCCGTGAACAACTCCACAAGCATAAGACATATGAGAAAAAGACTTAAGATCATGGATAATGTCAACATATAGGCAGAAGAAAAGTAAAAGGGACTTACATTTTATATATATTTAGGCACAGACTTTCCATTTACGATTTCAGGTGGATGTGAATGTTGATGGTTCCTGACTCATGCCTTTACTCTGCCATTTTTTTCAGGTCCCATCACTCTGACCTCATATAGTCTATGTCATCCATCACCAGGACTGCCCATGGATACTCAGTCCACCTGTGTAGCAGATGGAGTTAAACTAGGAGCAAACCTCTCACATGCCTTGTGTGGGCATGGTGTGTCTCCTCCCAGTATTTGCAGGGGAAGGAAGACAGCGAGGATATGAGAGAGCACCATCATCAGTCTCATCATCCATCTGTGTTTGCTGGGTTTATTCTATTAGAAGATGAAGATTATGGTGGCCATAAAACTTCACCCAGAGGTAAATGCAGAGCACTTATGGAAGGCTCGAAGCTGTTCATAGAACCGTGCACCGCACATACAAATAGTTGCTCAAAATTGAAATTCTCTTTCCAGCTGCATCTGCTTTTTGTGGCAAGAATATGCAGTTTTTATAGATGACTATGCTATGATCTTGTTAGAAAAAGGGGCATTTTGTAAGTAGGATGTGTCATAAACAGTCATTACTTCCAGCACTCTCTAAAAAAATACCAATATTGACAAGGATGTGAACAACTTCAAAAATTAAAGTTAGATGATGAAGATCTTAGAAGGCAATAGCTAACAGCTCTTCCAAAAGCTGTATGATGGAATAATTCTCCCAAATGTGTTACCCAGTCATCTGGACATGCTGCTAAGTATAAAATACAGCACAATTACTGATCTTTAGCTCTCAAATCAAGATCATTCCCTTCATGATTTTCCCCCAGCTATACAGCAATGTAATTATTTTGCTTATATTAACATTTCTTGCTGAATATTGTATTCTCACACTGCAACTATTTAAAGACAAATGCTGAGATTTAATCTTCTCTTTAAAATAATTCGGGAAGTTAAAAAATTACTTTTAAATAAGTTTGTAAGTTTGTTTGTTTTCCTTTCCTTCTGAGGCACAAACAAAAATATTTTTTTATCAAAAAACATGGGCTGAAAGTTGAATTTATCTGGGAGAAGATGATACTTTAAATAAAAGAGGGAATACCATTCTGAATTCAGCACACTCCTGAAAACTCAAAGTAAGGAAAACACATTTCCTGAATTTTGTTCAATTTTTTATGCCTTTCATCCAGAAACATTGCTTCTTTCTCAAAACATGAAGGGAAAAAGTTACCAATGAGGAAGACAACACTCTAAGAAGAATGGGAAAATTTTCACAAATAGTTAGTTCTGCAGGTTTTAGTGATCAATTTTCACATTTTCAGAATATTTGCAGATGGGAACCTGCAATAATTTCCCCGCATAATTTATTTTCTCTAGGCTTTTTCATTTTGTGAGCAAGTAACCTTTCCTGTTTATCATGAAAATATTTTTGAATGAAGGATCTTGAGATTCAAGGGGTGGTGTCTGCCTCACTGTAAAGAGGAGCTCCAGTATCCTGCAACAGGTCTTTGTCCCATATAATTAATGGAGAGCGGTTTGACACTATGATCTGCGCTAAAGCTGCATCCACACTGGGATGTTAAATATGACAAGGACATAACTACAAGCTGCGGCCCATGATGCCCTTGATTTGTTTGTGCACTCCTTATGCATATTTTTGACCAATGATAACCAGCACTTTTCTAGTCAACACCAGTCTAGGGTGAGCGAATAGCATAGGCCAGGGACCATTCTCTTGGATGTCAATGAGATCCAAGCAGTGCCCTGGAAGAGAATTTAACTACTGAGTGACACTGCCTGCAAGGCTAGCGAACAAGTCCCCAACCATTTCCTTTACTAGCACTCCCTGCTAACTTACCATGACTTAGTGTCTAACAACATACTAACTAGTTTGTGCTGGGATCCTTCTGTCACAAAAAGCTCTGGGGGCCAACAAGTTTTGAAGAATATGTTTAAATTTACACTGCTGACAAAGCTGTACCTAGACAAGGTTTGGTTAGCTGAGGTGCCCAAGGCTAAAGTATAACGAGTACCAGGGTTTGATCAATGACTTGTAAAATATAGTTAACGTGTGGGGATGTAACTGATGGGTCACTGATGCTTATTAAAAGAAATTACATTTTTTTCCAAATTCTTTCACTTGATTTTCTGCACCTGTTCTAACAAGCAGTCTGGATCAGAAAGCAATCAGTGCTCACGGTTGAAAACACAAAAATGGGACAGGATGAAGCTTACTCCAAGTCGTCATTGCTACTCAACTCTCTCTTTCAGGCCTCTCTTTCAAGACTTTTTGGTCAGTATTTCTAAACTCTAAAACAGCTCTTTTACTCTCCCTATTTTCAGTGCTCTCCTTTCAGTGTGCCTACTATATGACATGGCCCAAATCAGCTGCTACCAGAACATCCCTGTCCTAGAGTGATGGTTCTCTCTTTCCCCATGGGAAGCCCTTCAGTGATTTAAACTGCAAAACCCACATATGCAACTGACAGGAACCCAGCATCCTCTGAAGAACCCCTGTTGACGAGGTGAGGAGAAGGAGCCCACCAGCCCCTTCCTCAGCACAGTGTGGGGCAGCACTGCTGGGTAGGGATAAATCTTCCATCAGACACCCATCCTCCCCTTCTCGCTGCTGCTGCAGTGGCTCCGTGCCAAACGCCCGCGCATTGAAAAACATTTGTTTTGTGCCATAAAACCCAGTGGCTAACAGCTGCACATGTTGTCTCAAGTGTCATAAACCTGTCATCGGCCTGGTATTGTTTACATATGGCTACAAGGCCCTCGTAACTGAGCGTCCCTGCGCGGTGCAGCGACAGCCAACGCTTTCCTGACAGCTGTGTCAACTGGAAGCAGCACAGCCAGCTTATTTGCTATAGCAGAAGCCTCAGTAGCCCCCACCCTAAAGACACAAATCAGATCCTTTCATTTCTTTAATGAGCTCAGTGTTAATAATAGATCAACTGCAGTGCAGATGCTGGAATGGAAATAGCTCGCATTTCACTAACAAGGCACATAATTCTCCCAGAAATAATGGATTTCAACTGAAATAGTTGCAGCCAGCCAGGCAGCACTTATAATGCGTGACCAAGTGTCCAAAATGAAATCAAAATCTGGGAAACATGCAAAGGTGCTAATTTTCTACATCAGTGGGATTTATCAAGTTCCTACTGATTAATATGAAAAGTTGTTTTGCTGTTCAACTGATAGGGCTTTGTTTCACTTGCACAGACTTGAAAGAAATTGATTTAGATATTACAGGAACTTCTGGATTGGCAGAATGCTTTTAAACCAGTAAATCAATTCTCTCTGCATTATAAATGGCAGTTATTAAATAGGGGAATTTTTTTTATCTCCATCTTAGTGACAAGGTTCCTATATACTGAGAGAACAGTTACAGTATTTTTCTTTCTATACACATACCAAGGCTTTTTTTGAAAGATCCGAGTTTAATTCACTGGTTTTTTCCACCATCTTTCATGACTTAAAAAATATTTATTAACCATCCCTTTTCAAAAAGGGTCATTTACCCAGGATTCTTTACAGAGTATGATTTGAAATTGCTTGGCAAGAGGGAAAGATAAAAGAGAAATACATAAATCAGCATTTGCTTTAGAGCACATGCCTTCCCAGAGAACTCTGTCCCTGGATCATTAAAACTGAGGTTAACTTGCTTAGCTTCACAGTGGGTGTTTTTCCATAGTTATTCCTCAGCTGTAAAAGCTATTCCTTAGTTCTAAAGCGGAGGCACACATGCTAAACATCAGCTGGTGTAAATTGCTCTAAATCCAGATTAAAAAATGGTCTCCAATTCTTTCATGATGGAGTGGATGGAGTCTTGTCACAGAGCAAAGGAATATCAGATTGGGAGTAACTATTCTCACAAGTTTTTGGACCAAGTTAATTTCTCTTTACTTTCCACAGGATTTTATTTTGCACAGTTTCAGTACCTGTAGGCTTGTTGACAACCTCTAACGAACTGCTGCAGCACTCTCAAGTCACTGTCAACAAGAACAGGTGCCAGCACCCAGCACAAGCAGAACAGTCCTGAGGATGCTCACCTGGGCTTTGAACTGGCTTTGTTCTACTAATGCTTTGCTGACATGATTATTTTGGATTGGTTTCTGGAACAGATCTGGCCAGCAGGCACAGGTTCACTGCAGTGCATAATGTGGATTCTCCCTGAGCAGTATGCATTCTCCCTGAGGTGAGAAGATTTAAGTGGAAGATTTAAGTGTCCTAAGCAAGGGAAATGCAAACTATTCCACACTTCCAATGTTTGCAGCACCTTACAGCATTGGTCTCTTATATTTCAATTCCCTAAACACTACTAATCTTACCTTTAAGCATCATTAATGCTACCATTATTACGGGTGGGATGACCATAAATAGTCCTGTTTTTCTGGTCTCTGCCAATTTGGGCCGTGGAAGTAATGAGTATTCAAAGTCCTTAAACTCTCATCAGAAAAATGCAGAGTGAAATGCTGTAACCATTCTAGAGATCTTCACTGTTAGAAATGGCTGGGACTGTGGTCTGCACCCAGAGTCCCTGCAGGACATTACCCTTTTTAGGAAAGGTGGGCAGTTGCCCTGCTCTATGAACACATCTTGGGAAAGGTCAAATACCTGCTGAGCCACCTCTGTGCTCTAATGGACTCCACTAGTGAACATCCACACACAGTGGCTGGGGTTTGTTCTCCTGGTGGCCAGGGCTTGTGGGCACTCCTGACAGTTCACTTCTTGTATCCAACAACAGCCACTTTTGGCCCTGCTATGATTAACAGTCCCTGGGTCCATGGGTGGTCACCCAGCTGCTAACTACTCGTCAGTCTTTGTTCAACCCAAAGGGCATTGATCCTAGTTTATCTAAAATATTTTCTTTAAAAGTTTTGTCTTTGATTGAAAGCACCAGCCTGAACTAGCTCTAAATCTTATGTATTATAGATTATGCTAAATTAGATAGAATTTGAAAAATTACCTCTAAATGTCTCATAGTTATTTATCATCATCCAGGGTCTGTCAGCCCCCACAAGATGATCAAAGAACATTTTTTTTTTGCCTTGCTTTTGCTACACACTGGTAAAGGTTATGACATTCTCATTCAATACTTCTTACTTCCTTAACATTAATCACCAAAATGGGCAGCAAAAATGTAACACTTCTAGAATAGATTAATTTCAACCCCCTATTTGTATTCATTGGTTTTATTATCAACATCACACATTATCTGTTATGGTCTGGCATTTTAAAAGGGAGGATGACTTTATGCAGTAAGGGCAATAACTAATAAAATAGTAAAATAGCATTATGTTCCAGCAGATAAATATATATTAGAGTTTCATAGAACTAGACTTCCTGACCAGCCAATGAAAAAGGAATTAATCTAATTTATTGTTATATCATTTTTGTCTAGGAATGTGTACATTAGTCTTTATGTGATTAATAGACATTAGTGCTAGAGCACCCTTTTCATGCCCTCAGTAATTAGCTGTTGCTTGATGTGAGGCCATAACACTGTCTGCTTAAAAGCAATTATAATCTATCATGTGTTGGCCTGTTTAGACTTTTAAGTTTGGAGCTCTTTCTCAAGAAGACTTCAGATTTTTTATTTGGTCATGCTACAGCTGTTCCACATGGGAAGCCTAAAAGTCATCATGAACACCTTCAGTTGAAGGAAGAGGATGAAAGCTGCAGTAACAACAACAGTAGCTGAGAAAAATATTTCAGTTTGATTGAAATTTTGGGTACCCTCTAAATAACACCAATATTTCTTCTCTGGAAAGAACATATAGATTGCAATATCTTTCACCTGTTTCAGATGTTAAGTTTAACAAGTAGGGCACTGTGTTTTAGGATGCCTTCTAAATTTTATATTTTTTATTATTCCTCTTTTTCTCTATTTCCCCTCTCCTCCTAATTTTTGTTCTTCATAATCTGAGGGTGTTCTCCAACAACATGATACATTGCATGTTTAGAAGTTAGTTGTAGAAAACTCCAAACTCACAAAATATGAATTAGTGTTCCAAATTTTGAAATGTTATTAGAATTAAGATTTAGATAAGCAGAAATGAACCAATTTTTTGCAAATATTACATACATTTTCCAGTCATCTGTGTTTGAAGCATAAGTATACACTAAACTAATTACATGAATTGCCTTAATCAAGTTCAGTCTTCATGGACCTTACAAAGGGAAGTTGGGCAATGGAAAACAAAAGATAAAACTGAAGATGTCCTTGTAGGGATGTGAATAAACAGATAAAGCCAGAGTACCTGAGGCTGAATTCTGAACAGTAGATATTTTGATTTTTGTTTTTGAGGAGATGGAGCCTTGTGTCTGACATCTGTATCTTCTATAGCCTCTGTTCTTTTTCGATCTTTAGGTATAAATCGCACTCTTGATTTTGTTTAAGTCACTTAAGGATCTTTTTTCATGGACATCACCAAACTGAAATCACCAGTTACCAGGGAAAGCAGCTGGGCCATAAAAATGTTCTGTCCATATTGGTTACTTTAATAACAGAATATTTCCCCAAACCAATGGTGTTAGAAATGGCCAAAAAATTAAGGGTAGTTAAATCCATGACAGCTATAATCTAGTGGATCATGTCAAGATGAGGATTTCTTGTTTGCTGAAATATGCCATATGCATATAATATTAGTTTAATGACTGAATCATTTATGGGGACAGGGTTGGCATTTTGGAAAATCAAGGGATTTATGTGCATGATACCTCTATTAGCCTTCTGGGCAGCACATACATGCTAAAATCATGGCACAGTAGTGTAAGAAATCTTGAAATGGCTCTCCATCTTAAAAGTTTTGTTGCAGGAGCTGTCTATTGCCTATACCAATAGATGTGTGAAATTGTGTTATGCTTGGCCGTGGTGTCAAGCTGTATGTTGTTTTTCTGGGCATTCTGAAAATCTGCCCTCTAGAATGTCACTGCTTGCCTGCACATCATTCTCTGCTAAGCTCTTGTGTCTCCCCTGGTGTCCTGCTGGTTTAAAACACAGTAGGGGAAACACGGAGAAAGCACAGAAGATTTGAGCAAATTGAAATTCAAACCTTAAGACAGTGAAATCACACAACCCTTTGCAAGAGTCCAGTGTTGCCTGGTATCTGAAACCTGCCCTCATGAAGCTGGGTATCTCACACAATGCTGAGAACTGAAAATTCACCGATGCCTTATTATAAAACAAAAATCTGGCACTGACAGTAAGGGAACATTTAATCTCCCTTAAAAGTCTTTATAAGTGCAGGTTTCATGGGAATGTTTACAGTAAACTTCAGTTCAAGTTTCTCACTCAGCTGATCTTTCGGTTCATCAAATACAAATGCTCATACAGAAAGCTCTTTAAAATCAAAATGAAAAAGAGTCTGCTTCACTTAATACATTGTCACAAGCACAAGTAAACTGACCAGGAATATATTCAGATCGGAAATGAGAAGGTTTGTAAAGAGCAGAGCACTGAAATTCAGACAGCTTTCAGGAGGGGCAATGCAGATCAAAAACTTGAACAAGTTTTATGATGAGTCTCCTCACATGTATTTAAGGCAAATGCTGTCCATGTTAACAAGGGCATCCTTAAAGTTTTCAGACTACATTTTTAGCATGTACTCTCACCTTGAAGTAGTTCTGGAACAGAGAATAGATTAATTTCTGCATATTGGTGGGCTCCCTCATTTAATACTGGCCAGAGGCATAGATAAAAAGTTAAGAATCAGCATTTTCAGAAGATTAGGTAAGATGAGTGGCAGGTAAAAAGAACATGTTATAGTCCTTTCCTCTCAGTGTAAGGCTAAGCATTGTTGCTTGTGATCATGTATTTAGGTTGTGTTATGGGATCCAAGTTAAATGCAGAACTTTTGACAAAGCTGAGTGGCTCATATGCTCCCCAGGATTCTGCTCTTTCTAATCTTGCTGTTACCATCTGGGCATTATAAAAAACAAAGGCACAAGCTAAATCTGGTGGGTCTTGTGCCACTTCCATCAACTAAACACCTCTGAAGTGAAACACAGTGAAGTACACAATTTCTTTTTCATTCAGTTTGAGTGCATGGGCCAGACTCTGAATTCTTATAATAGTAAAATCCTCTTTGAAGTTGTTCAGTTGTCCAGCAATTTACAGTGTCAGCACTTTTCTTGGATTTTGAGTCATCCCTTCCTCAGGCTTTGGGTTGAATGAGAGCTTGCCTGAGAAAAAATCTGATTATGGCCTTTGTTGATTAAATGAGAGGGCCAGTATGGCTGTGAGTCATGAAGTGACCAGTTCTCACTGGGCTGACTTCTTTAAAACCTACACAGTCGTTGCCTCATCACATATTTATATACATATATATATATATGTATATATATAAACAAGCACTCGTCACACTCTTGCTCTGCAGTGAGGACTAGATACAAAGCAAAACTTTACGATGTTTAGAACACTATTAGTTTTCATATCAGGATCTTCCTGGGCCCTAAGAAAAGCTTTTATGGAACTAGTTGTCACCCTTGAAAACAGCACCTTACATTCCAGTAAAGATCAGGGACATGTTATATAAGGGACACCAGGTAGTACACATTTTGGAATGATACAATCATTCTGCTTTTACTTAAACTCATCACTACCTTGGATATCTTTCTGCCCTGCTTTTCTTTCAATTTGGCTGATGGCAGAGATTTACTCAAGACTGCATTTTGATATAATTCCTGTGACTAACTTACAGTAAAGATATTACATGGGGTTTGTGTGTACTGTTAAAAAAAAAAGCAAAGTGTGTCATTAATTCAGTTTATTATAACCATAAAATGTATTGAGTAGGAGTAATATTTGGTCTATGTTTTTCAACACATTTTTTTTTGCTACTGCAATAATGCTTCAGCAAAACTATTTTGTTCTGCTTCATGTTACACACTTCCTGCACACTCATTCTTCTGCTAATAAAAGGGGGAAGTTATGATGCTGAAAGCAAAACGTTCACCTTCTGGTCTTTCATACTGAAAAGGCTGTATGATTTAGTTGCTGTCTTCATTAATGTCCCTGAAAAAGGATTCAAAATATGCAAGTTTCCAGCAAAGGGCAAAAGAACTATCCATAAATCAGTAAAGGCATGAGGACCTTTAAATTATTTATTTTTAATTATGATAGTTAATAATAATTTAATGTATCCTAGAATAAGTGAATTGATTATTATTGATTTTTGTGATGACTTCAGAACAGAGAACTCTCACCCTGGCTTAATAAATTGACTGATAAACTGACTACATTGTTAAATGTTAGCCTAGAAGTAAAAGATAAGAAAGCACATGCTTTGTACTCTGCTCAAGCAAGTTGTCAGTCAAAGCTGCAGAAATATAGCTTAGGAGTTTAAGAACTGAAGGAGCATAAGTTCAAGGCCCAGGAGGGGAAACATAAGACCAGACAATATGCCAATTAATGGAATTAAAGCAAAAAGATTTAAAAGGGGTTTCCCTCAGGAGACAGCATGAAAGAAAAGACAACAGTTGATTCAATAAGGACAAAAGCACAAATGAGCTAACTATGAAAAGGATCAGAGTATTTACAGATGATGGTGTCTGAAGAATTAAGGAACACTAGCTTGCAATTACTGTGAATTTATTACGCCCCAGTAGCATGTTCTAATTTGGTCTCGTCTGGCCTCTGAACAAATATGCTCATCCTTAAATTCCAGAGCAAAAGAAATAATCCCTTTCTAGTTGCAGTCAGACTATGAAACCGATTAAGATCAGCAAAAATTCAAACTATAACAAACAAAGGAAATTTCACTGAACTCTCCTGTCCATCATCTGTATCAGCACTTGCAGGCTTCACAGCAATTTAAGGTTTATTTTAGCAGTGCTCTGTTTATGAGGTCCAACAGCAATAGAGGTTCTCATGCTCACCTTCCCACACAATGCAAGGCAGAGAAGGATAAGACAAAGAGAAGGGCACAGAAAGTTCCCTTTCACATGTAACGGTGAGCATGGAGACAGGAGCTGTTCCTTGGGCTAGGGTTATTGCTGATGAAACCAAGTCCTCTCCCAGGAAGGAGATCTCACCACCCAACCAACAACAGATGCCTTTTAGAGGAGTTTCACAAACTCTTCAAGGAGCATCCCTGGTTTTAATATATGTATGAGGCTCACAAATCATATTTTACCCTACACATTTTGAAGACATTTCAGACTAGAAAATGAAAGAGAATGAAAGTAAGTAGAAGAATGTTTTAGTGTTTCTGTGACTGAGATTAAAAGGGTTTCAAACCATCAACTTTACAGAACTGTATGTTCAGAAATCTGCATGAGCCAGCATCCTTCCTGAGGTGAAAACTGATGCTGAAGTATTCTGAATATCCCACAAATACAATGACCCAGAGAACAGCCACATCCCTCAATGAACCACAGAGCTCTGAGCTGAAAAGGAGATGGCCCTCAGTGGCCCCTCCAAGGATACAGGACCATACTGTCAGTGAGCCTTGCTCCCTTCTTTCTGCTTTTGAAGTGGGAAAATTTCATCTTTTCCTAGCATCTGGCTTCCCACCCTATCACAAGTCAGTCTGGTTCAAATAAAATCAGAATTGTCCATTACTCATCAGCACGCTGCTAGCTGCTTATTGCTTGTCCTTACCATTGTTGCTCACCTCACACAGAAGACAAAGCATTAGTGATCTGGATTGCCAGCTCCAGTGGACCCTGAGCACTCTATTTTGGAAGTCAGGACTGGGGAGTTCTGTAGAACAGAACTTTCTGCTTTCTACTGCTTTACAGCAGCTGCCCACAAGGACCAGTTGATCAACATCAGGGGGTTCCCAGGCCTGTATTTTCTGTGTTTAGTTTTCTGTGTTTAGTGAGCTTCTGTCATCATTCTGCTTCCAGGTTTGCAATACAGAGCTTCCCCCTTTTCTTGCTGGAATGCAATTTGTTTTGTGTCAAACATTTGAAGAAAAGGCAATAAAAAGAAAGCTTCCTGAGGTAATTCTGCTCCTCCAGAGTTAGCAAATCCAAATATGCTGGCATAGCAAATCCAGAAAAGTTTGTTAATGTGAGGAGAGGCAAGCAAAATGTTGTTGGGGTCAGTTTGCTACCATGACATTTTCAGGACCAGGGGAGAATTTCTATAGCAGTAATTAAGCTGTGCCTGTTACTACAGGGACAAGCAAAGAGGAGATCACACACATCTTGGGAAATTCTGCACAGTCACAGGCAGTTACGTTGACCTCACACTGTGTATTTCTCTGTTCTAACAACTAAACTTCCATCAAAAAAGAATTACAAAGGCATTACTCTGTTTTCTGAACTAATAATTTGGCAAATGGATTGCAATAAAACAAATCCCTACTGAGTCACATGCAGAGTGGTGTGGTGGTTTGGTAGAAGAGGGGAACAGGAAATATTTGCTCTCATGAAGCTAAAGAGAGCGTACCGATATTTTAAAATTTTTTCAAACAAAAATTGCTCCCTAGATGGAACACTGTGTGCTGTGTTTTGCCTGGGGCAAATGTTTATGGCATCTCATAGTGCTGCACATGCACACACAAACACACAGACACAATTCCTGTCCAATTGCGTTATATCAGGTTAAATCTCTGCTGTCTCAGCTCTTAATGGGTATCTTGGGAAGCATCAGGTTTGAAAAGGTCCTTCATCTAACACTTGTCTATCTTTTGGCAGCTTGTTAAGATGATGTGTGGTGTGCTTTTTTATGCTTTCTATGGCACCCATCAGTACTTCAGGTAACAGTAAAGGGAACAAAAACTAGAGTAGTCATGTCCAGAGGAGATATTTTGATGGCAACTCTACAAGCAGAGAAGGTGCTTTGTTTTATCAGAAGATTCAAACAAATACTGCATCTTATCTTAGCTGTGTGCCTTTACAGGCAACGCTAACAACTCATTAATCACCTGTGTCATTCTAAACAAACACGAACAACATAAGGATCATCAAGAATTCACCTGGTTTGTTTTTCCACCTTTCATCACCTATGGAGAAAGTGAAGACTTAGTGCTTTTTCTTTTGTATACTGCATAGCAAATGATCATTACATGGAACAGTGCTAGCTTGTGGTTCTGCAAATTGCAAATGTTGCAGTAGAGTGGTTCATTAGTTGTCTTGGTCAGTGTTGCAAAACTAATTTTCTTTTTATATTGAGGGAAGTGCTTGTTGCTTTGACACAGCATAAGCTGTTTTGCCTGCACTGTATAATAATGAGTTTAGTCACTAAGGTATAATCTTAATAAGCAAAACAAGCAGAATAATAATTCAGGGTTTGCGCTGACTGTAGTCTCCACACAGATTTTGAAGAGCCCCTGGGACTGTTATTTATATAAAAATCTATATTGTAAAGGTGTCTAATGTGGAGATCAAGTCCTGCTTTAAAATGGTCTCCTGAAAGCCAAGAAGTGGCTGTGCTAAGGGCTGCCCCTTTCCAGTAGTCTATTTCCATCCTGCCCAGAATCACAGATGGCAACTGTATGCCATAAAGTGAGTGAGAGCCTTGCAGTGGGGAAAAGCTTCTCAAAGACTTTTGAGGTTGTGATGTAGGCTGAATTTTAAGTGTCTCTGTCTGACAGATCCATTACCACCGAGGACTCTGGAGGCCAACCAAAATTCCCAAGTTAGAGCACTAAAAGGTATTTATTTCCCTATACCTTTCTCTCAGGCTCATGCATACACATTCCATTTATAAGAGCAATCAGCAAGTCATGCACGTGTCTGGGATCTGGGAACTGGGATCACACTGTCCTTCCAAAACATCTTGTCTCTTCCTGGGAAGCCTTTTCTTTTCTTTCCCCTTTCCTTTTAACATAATAATAACCACATTTGGTACAGTTGATAGGAAGGGTAACACATGCAGCACCAGACCAGATAACCTTTTTTGAGGCAATTGAGTGTATGAGTAATGTGAGGTTTCAAATAAAAATTTCTCCCATCTACTTCTATGGGGGCACTCATGAATCCACCTACCTCCTCAAACAGACTAAGTAGTTCTGGATGCCCTGTCCCTGGAAGTGTTCAAGGACAGGTTGGATGGGGCTTTGAGCAACCTGGTGTGGTAGAAGTTGTCCCTGTCCATGGCAAGGGGTTGGAACTGGATAATCTTTAGGGTTCCTTCCAACTAAAACCATTCTATGATTCTATGAAATTTCCTCACTACTACTTTCTAGAACTCTCCTCAGCTCAGGTAGCTGTGGCCTTCCTCCTGCTCACCAAAGGCAGTGATCAATGTTCTCCAAAAAGCAGTGGCTGCAGCCAGAGAAACCTAGCAAAAGGGTCCTAGCACAAGTGGTGTCCAGGAAAACACCTCCTGGTAGAATTTCTCTTCAATAGCAACAAGAAACCTGAAGCAGGCAAATAGTTCTTTTTCCCACTCTCAACAGACATCAGTCTGCTTACTCTTTTTGCAGAGGTCATGAAGGGATAGTCTTCACACACTAGACTACTTTTTTTTGTTGTTCTAGGTCACTGAATAGAGTGACTTCCCTAACTGAAGGTTCAAACCTTCAGATCAGTACCTGTTAACAAACCTGATTCTCAATTGCTTTTTAATTTATGTTAGAATACAGTTTGATTTATGTTAGAATAAGTCACAATTAAGGCTAAAACCCTCAGTATGGTAAAAAGCAAACCAAGTCCAATATATGAAGCTTTCTGCAAGCATTGTCCCAACTGCAAATTAGTTCTGGTTCATAAAGGGCTCTCTGGAATAACAGTTGAATTACAAATCTTTGTCAGTAGGATAGTGATCAGCACCTGCTCATAGGCATAGCAGTTGCCAGTGGAGGCTTTCTGTTCTACAAATAATAGTGAATACTCATAAATGCACATTCTCCTCTCCCTGTTGTCAGTGAGAAATAGCAAAGCAGTGAATTTTCATCAGACACTTTCATTTTGATGTCTGTTGCCAAATGCCTGTCAATCAGTTCTGGGGCAAGGGCAAGAAAGGAAAACCATCTGACAGATGGAGGAGCAGATGGGGGAGAGTGGGAGAGGAGCCACCCACCCCATCAAACTACAGGCAGTAGCCACAGCCACAGCAGGATTGCTGCTTTCTGGAGTCAGGGTGCTTTGTTGTTCTTTTTAGGTTTGGTTTTTCAACAGATTTGGGCCCCATCACCGCCACCACAGCATCATCCACATCTTTTCAAACTGGGTTTCCCAGGGTGTCCTTCAGTGCATGATAACTGAAGTCATTGCTTTCACGTTTCATTGCAGGTCACTGGAAAGAAAGAGGTTTTTATTGGTGTCAGACTTTGAGAAAGATCTCTCCTTTGCCCTCCTTCCCATGGACTCACTTATCTAGCCACAATAAAACTGTCTCTCCTTTGTCAGATTTACCCTCTCAAAAACCTTTCTCTAATTAGCAATTTCTTCAAGTGGACACTAACACTGAGGGATAGCTGAGAAACCAAAAGACAAAATCGTGGACAAATTTAACTCATTAAGCCCTTAAAAATCTATCCATCAAATTTGGTTTTTTAATGCAAAGAGTCCATGAGAAGACTGTGGCTTCCTTCCCTGCTTTCTTCCCAGAAACTGTTCATGAAGCTTGCTTACACCTTGCGATCAGAAGTAGCAACCTCACCCCCTAGGTTTTTTCTTCTTTGAATAGCTGAGTTTGTCATATAATTCAGTCTCCTAGTGTAAATAGCATTCCTGGAGATTTTTTTCTATTCACTTTCAAGGTGTATTTCTGTGTAACATCTTTAAAGTGTTTTCTCAGCACTTGTGGTTAATAGAATTTGTTCACAGCAATCTGTAAAAATCAAATCAAACACGGAAAAGAGTGTCAACACAGCAATGTTTTATAAATGTACATCTATACGCAGAAAGGTTTGGGGAGGGAATGACTCTGTGGATGGCTGGAGGTGTGGAGTGAGAATTGTCCATCTGCATTTCCAATGTCTCTTCAGTTCTAGCGTATTTTGTAGACAGACTTATAAACCAGAGAATACATTCCAGAAAGAACCTCAGAAACTCTTCTTCTCCTGCTCTACATTTCAAAAACTAAACTACTGCAAAGAGCTATTCATCTGTCCTGCTCCTCAGACAGTCCTAGAGATTCTGCAACCAACAATCTATTTCAATCTTCATATTCCTGTAGACCATTACTTCCCCAATTAAAATGTATTTCCTAAAATCTAAACTAAATCTCTTCAATTAAATGATTGCAGTTAAATTGCTGCAAATTAAATTTATTACATCTTATCCAACCTGTAGTGGACTCAGAGGATGATTATTACCATTTTCTTTGCTTACACATCCTTCTTTTTCTCTTCTGTAGATCAACCAAATCCAAATCTTTCACAAATAAATCATGTCTTCTGTTCTCTCATGAAGCATCTTTACTATATTTCATAATTGTGATACTCAGATTGGATATACTGTTCTGGTCCAGGCCTCAACAGAAAAACCTGCTATAATTTGTTTAGAAGAAATCACATCTCAAATCTTAACCATTCTCATCTAATGGGATTTATTTCCATAATTAGTAGTGAGCTATTTAAGCATTGTAAAACCACTCGAAACCCTGAGGAAACCTAATATTCTGAGCGAGTTTAATATCATATCTTCCATGTGAAGTAGTCAGAATACATTAAAAACAGTCAGGATCAGATACTCCATTGTACTTTTATTATTAACACATGGTGGTTGAGAAAGAGTATTTCACTACATTTTCTCAAAGAGCTGCTTCAAATTGCTCATCAAGAGAACACAGAATCACAGAATCAATTAAGTTGGAAAAGCCCTCTGAGATCATCGAGTCCAACCGAACAGTTTTGGTCTGTCAGACATCTCATGTCCATGAATTTAGTTCTAAGTAAAGAAGAGGTCCCAAGTTACTTCACTCCCTGTACTTTAAGTCAGTATATATGCATTTCCAAGTTTCTATCTTAGCATTGTATCTGGCTATATATCAATGTTACTCCAGAAACAGGTGATTGGAGCAGTTCTTAAGAGGCTGTGCATAAAAAACCAAACATTTCTTGAAGTAGGACCAATTCTGAAATTGACATATATAGAAAAAAATCTCCTAAAACTGCAACACAGAAGTAAAGGCAAATTACATATTTGCAGCAAAGGCAAAATGACATATTTTCATGGCTTTGTAATAAAATATTTTAATATTTTACTTTCAAAACAACTCTTCTGTTACAGAATAATGTTAAAATTATATGGAGTATTTCACATGCAAAAAGAAAATTCTGTAATATCTCTTTAATGGTGAACTGTCATTATTTTTCTTCTATGCAACTGCAAAATAAGGCTTATTTCTGAGACCATTAATGCCATGAGAAAGTCCTCCCCACAACTCTACTGAACACTTATGCAAAAAACGCAGCTTAAATCAGCCTACCTTCACAATGAAATTTCTATCCAGTAATGCAATATAGTGTTTTTTGTGTATCAGCTGCATCCTTATGTAGTGGTTTAGTTCGCCAATTCAAGTTTCTGGCTAAATGCCAGCACACTTACCAAAATTTACCTGATGTTTGCTGTGAGATGTGGATTAGGAGTAGGCAAAGCAGGCTCAAACGTAAGGGAATACAAAGAAAGTTTATTAATAAACCTAAGACAAAGGAAAAAAACAAGAAAAACCAGAACAAACTTCTCAGACCACCCCTCCTCCCTGACCTTTCCATTTTTTTCCCCTGACAACACATAAAAAGACAACACTTCGACCTCTAGTCAGTTTACCACCTCTGAAATAGCTTTTGTCTCAGTTCACTTAGGGAGAGAAGTCTCTTTTGCTTATACCATGGATTTTCTGTAAGAAAATACAGGTTTTTATGAGTCTTCAGCCTCTCCCCCAGCCACTGCCTGGGAGAAAAGATCTGCTTGTGGAGGAAACCCTCCCCCC